>VMDR010011479.1:0-28399 GCA_007922815.1 Macrotus californicus | reverse complement strand
TCTTTTCTGTTCTGTGTCTTGCACTGTCGTGTTCGTAATAGGAACTCATCCATGTCCTTATCAATCATTTTCAGGTTTTTAAAAATTCTCACTGGTTTATATCTATGCCAATCTCCAATTTGTTACTCTCTCCTTTCTTTGACATTTTTTAAAGTTATTCTGAGCAAATTTATTTTGGGGGGGGTTATTGTTGTTCAAGTACAGTTGTCTCCATTTTCCTCTACCACTCCCCCCATCCCAGCCATCCCCACCCCCCTCCCTCTATCCTGACCCCCTTTGGCTTTGTCCGTGTGTCCTTTATACATGTTCCTCACAAACCTTCCCCCTTTTCCCCCCACTCTCCCCTCCCACCTTCCCTCTGGTTACTGTCAGTTTGTTCTTAATATCAATGTCTGGTTATAATTTGTGTGCTTGTTTGTTTTGTTGATTAGGTTTCAGTTAAAGGTGAGATCATGTGGTATTTGTCTCTTACCGCCTGGCTTATTTCACTTAGCATAATGCTCTCTAGTTCCATCCACGCTGTCGTAAAGGGTAGGATCTCCTTCTTTCTTTCTGCTGCGTAGAATTCCATTGTGTAAAGGTAGTTCTTGGTCCACTATTTACTGATGGGCCCTTAGGTTGCTTCCAGTACTTGGCCATTGTAAATTGTTCTTGCTATGAACATTGGGGTGCATAGCTTCTTTTGGATTGGTTTTCAGGACAATTTGTTGCTCTCGTATTTCCACTGTGATTTCTGGGGATATAAGGATTTCACTGTTTTTATCAAAGAATCATCTTTTATTTATTTATTTATTTATTTATTTATTTATTTATTTATTTGCATTTTTGTGTTGTTTTTGCTTTTACAGTTGTCCCAATTTTTCCTTCTTTGCCCCCCTCCACTTAGCCCCCTCCCCAGCCAGTCCCCACACTGTTGTCCGTGTCCATGGCTCATGCATATCATTTCTTGGACTAATCCCTTCACCTTCTTTCAACCAGTCCCCACCACCCCCTCCCCTCTGACGGCTGTCAGTCTGTTCTGTGTTTCTGTGCCTCTGATTCTTTTTTGCTCATTAGTTTATTTTGTTCCTCCTCCTCTTGGCAGGAATGTCCACTTCTCATTTATCTCCTCCCAACCGATCTTAGAACTGGGATTCCCAGCACTCATTCTTCCCTTTCCTGCTCTGTTATTTTTTATAGCACTTTGCAGCATGTCAAAACTGTTTTTATTTTTTGCATGTCTTTCTCCCTGGACTGTAACTTCAAGAAGGCAGGGAATTTTGTGGCTTTCGTTCAGTACCTGGGTGCTAAGAATAAAACCTGGTGCGGGGTAGGCACGCAATAAATATTTATCTAATTAGTAACTGTGACTCTTTTAGTTGATTCCTCTTTTATGTCTCAGTTTTGCCTTGATTTAATTTATTGGTACTTGACATTAAAATTTTATTATGAATATTCTTTTATCGTGTCACCTAGCTTGATATTTTTCTTTTAATCTTGACACCCAATAATACTGCTTCCTCTCTTTTTTTAAAGATAGGATTTCGTTCAGTATTGCCTTTAAAACTTTGTCTTCTTTTGGTTTATACATCTTGAAAGCAACAAGTTCTGTTTTTTTTAATTACGAACAGATTCTTTCAATAAGTTCAAGTAATTTGCTTTTGTTTTCGTATTTATATTACTGTTTTCTTTTTTTAATTCGAGAACCTGTATGATAGTTTGAAAGCTATGAATCCTTAAGAATTATAATCAGTTCCTTCTGACGTTAACCGTGATTTGTTTTCTTTTATAGCCTCATATGATTTGGAGTGTAATCTCGGGGCTAAAGCCCTTCTCAGGACCATGTATAGATCGCATCCCCGTTCTGAATCCCAGTGTTACTGTTCTGTAGGCCTCACAGTGCCGTGTGTGTTGATCCGTCCTTCCTTCTGTAGCACACGCTCCTCTTTAGTAAACTACTCTCTCCAAGCTCTGCGTCCTGGCTTTATCCTATTTTACCTTCAAGATTCAGCTCAACTATTTTCTCCTTGAAGCCTTCCTTTACTCTCCAGCAAATCTTAGGTAGTTGTCCTGTGTATTCGTACTGCAGTATGTGTATGTTTCTAGTCATTTTTTCCTTTTTGTAATTTTATTTCTTCCATCACCATTTATACCCCCCATACCCTCTTCCTAATTCCGCGTGCTTTCCACAGTCCCTGACACACATGCTCAATAAATGTTGTCACCTGTGTTTTTTCTTCTCTTTTTCCTCAATTCTATTTTTTATAACATACAAGGTAGTTGTACTCTTTGTTCTCTATACTCCAAACCCAGTTTTCTTTCTTTGGTTTGATGTGAATAAATGACAATTCTTACGTGGCTTTTGTTTCATTTTTTAATGCATGGAGGCCTGATTTGCTTCAACATGCATGAGAGAGAAGGGCATTGTTTCTTTCCTTTCCTCATTGTCATCAGTTCTTGTTCTTGGTATTTTCTACCCTGTCCTCAGACTTTTCTGCACACAGCGTAGCTGTTTTCTTCATTTACAAATAAGTGCTCGTTACTTGCACAGTTTTTATTAGTGCTTGGCCATATTTGAATGCCTCATGTAACTATACCTTTCTTCCTTTTCCCTTCATTCTCTGAATCATGCCCTCCATTTCTCTCCATAGAGAGCACTTGGATTTCACATCATCAAATGCAGAAAAATTTTAAGTTGTTGGAGAGATGTGGAGGAATTGGCCCTCTCTTGAAGAATTTTGATTCTTTTCTATTTGTTCATATTTTCTCTTTTGGAATTTTTATTTGGAAATTTTCATTCTTATCCTAGAAGCTTTCATTTTCATATTAACCCAACTGTCTTTCATTCACTTTCTTTCTGTGATAGGTTCCCCTCATTCTGTTGCTCAGTGTGTTTTACTTACTGTCCTTTATCAGTTGGGTCAGGGCGTTATTTTTGTCTGTTTTCTAATTAACTCACTAGGACTTAGAGATCTACTCTTAAAAGTGACTTTTTTGTAGTCATTTCTTATATGTGCTCTTACTTCCATTGATCTTGAATTTGCTTTGGGGAAGGAGGTAGGCAGGCCTGCCTTGTGGTTTTACTGGAGGGTCCATCTTCATTAATTTTGTAATCAAGTCATTTCAAAAGTGCTTTTGAAAGTAATGTATAGTCCATCCTGTACCTGACTGAAGTCCTGCCGCAGGGGATGCAGTGACACCACAGCAGCCTCATTGCTGTTGGATTTAGTGAAGTTGAGGGGCTGCATGGAGTGGACTCATTGGTTTGCTCACTGATGAATCCTTTGTCATTGCACAGATACCCACATATGGTAGGATTTAGTCCTTTTTTAAATAATCTGGCATATTTCCATGACTTTCTTTCTGATCTCTCATGATTTTTAATAAAATGTTGGAGTATATTTTATTGTATATTAAAATATACAATATTTTATATTACTTCCAAACTAATTGCTTTTTTAAAAAACTACTTTATAGCAAATATTTATAAAGAAGTAAATCCTTCCTTCCAAATTATCAGCTATTTTTATTTTCCCACATTCCCCTGAAATCCTTGTGCTTTTGTATATATGTATTTACAAAGTAGAATATAGCATATCTATTTTTAAATAATATATCTTAAGCTTAGGCCATGTTAACTACTAGCTAACTCAATGAAGCAACAAAAGGAAAAATTATCATTTTGCAAATGATTTGCCATCTGACTAGAAAAATCACAGAGAATCATTAAACTATTAATGCTAATAATATTTCATAAGACTGCTGGATATGAACTAAATAAACAAGACATCAGTACCTTTTTAGTACACTAGCAGCAGTATAGCAGAAAACATGACTGCTTGGATGAACCAAGTCAGAATAACGAAATATTATAGTGCACTTCATAATGAATGTAACAACAGACATGCAGTGACTTTGTGAACTAAGAGATTGTAAAGAAGATCTAAGTAAAGAGGAGTTATATATGATAGTGAATGGGAAGACCCAATAGTAAAGAGAATTTAAAGTTTCCTAAATGAATCTATAAATTTGATGCAAAAAGAAAACAAAACAACAGAACAAAGAGAGTTTGCCGTGGAACTTGACCGAATGATAGTAAAATTAACGGAAGCAGAGGGAGTGGGGTCAGCAGGGTTTATTATAATGCTGTGACAGTTGAACTGTTGTGGTGTGCCACCTGGATAGAGAACAGACCTTCCAAACAGGAGAGAGACAATGATAGGAGACCTCCATGTGCATGGGAACTTGGTTTTGACGTTGTATTCCACATTTCTGTGGAAGAGCAGGCTATTCCAAAAGTAATGGTGGGGCCCCGACTGGTGTGGCTCAGTTAGCTGGTTGGGTGTAAGGTCGCCGGTTCAGTTCCCAGTCAGGGCACACGTCTGGGTTGCCGGCCAGGTCCCCAGTTGGGGGCATGCAAGAGGCAACCAGTCAAGGTTTCTCTTCATATCTTTATCCTTCCCTTTCCCTCTCTCTAAAAATAAATAAATAAAATTTTTTAAAAAATGTGTTGTCCTGTTATTAAATGTTGCAAACATCATGTTACAAATTTGACTTTTAAAATATTTGATAAAAACATACATGAATAACTAAATAAATAGCATAGTAGTGGATATCTCTATACCATAGGTTTTCCTTATAGATTGTAAAGTCACTTCTCAGTGTTTGTTGTACCACTTGTGTTCCTATTCAGGTGTAGTTGAATTTATCATTAGGCCCCTACTGAGGACTAAGTGCCCTAAAGCTAAGTAGGTGCAGTCCCTGGCTTGAAGCACTTGTGTGTGGGGGTGGGGGCAGGCAGTCAGAAAACCTTAAAAAATCAAGATGTTCTGTATGGCCGTCTTTGGTGGACTTTGAGAGGAAGGGTGAACTCTGACATCTTGCAGGGAGTGGAGATACTGGCCGAGTGGCAGAGCTCGCAGTCCACTGAAGGGAGAAGGCTGCAGAGAGCTGGTGTGAGCTTGAGGAGGAGTCCCGGGGCTGAGCAGCGGAAATTCCCTGCTGCTTCTGAACAACCAAAAGGTCACAGAGCCCAACAATATGAATCTTTTCTGGCTTACCTACCATCTTTTAACTCCTGAAAAGGTTCTATCTGTTTCCCTTGCTTCTAGCAACGTAAGGATGTCTGTTTTAACTGTAGCACCATTAACAGTGAGCACGGACATTCCTAGAATTTTTCCTAGCTGGTATAAAATGACACAGTGTTGTTTTGATCTGTGTGTCTTTGTTGCTTATTATACCCATGAATGTTATAACACCAGTTAGGCTTTTTCTTGTGTTTGTGTTGAAATTCTTAACTATGGTTTTGTAAAAAAAAAAAAAATCCTTCAATATCAGTTATTTTGCCAGAAAACTTCAAACTGACAGTCCTCTTTTTTTATTTCCAGCAGAGCTGATAGTAGAAGGTAATATTACATAGTGAAACAATAATTTCTTTAAAGCAGAGAACCCCTGTTTTGGTTTTTGATAAATTACCTGCAGTTGTCTCACCGGATGCTATAAGAAAGGTGACGTGGGGCCTGACCAGTGTGGCTCAGCTGGTTGGGCATCATCCCCGCAAAGTGAGAAGTCACCGGTCCCCAGTCAGGGCACATGCGTTGATTGTGGGTTCAGTCCCCGATTGGAGTGCATACGAGAGGCAACTGATAGGTGTTTCTCTCCCTCTCCTTTCTCCCTTCACATCGCTCTAAAAATAAATAAAATAAATATTAAAAAAAAAAGGTAACATGGCAGAGGCTGGGGTGGGGTGTGGACAGCTTCCTGGAACAGACTAAGAGTATACTCACTGCACCCTTGAAGGAGAAGAAAGAGTTAGGAGAAGCTGGGATAGTAGGAAGGAATGGGCCAGGAGACAGAGGGCAGAGAATGGTGCGAAGTTGGGTTCCAGCGGAAGTTGCCACTTGGTTTCTCCCGAAGGCACATGAATACATTCAAGGTGCTTTCCAGTTCCCTTTCCCTTTGACTGGAGCGGAGGGTTCAGAGAGTAGAAAGAGACCAGCTCTTAATTGGGGAGATCTGTCACGCACTGGGGACGTTCTTTTATCCTGAAAGCGGAGGGACGCTATTGTGAAGTTTCAAGCAAGCGAGTGTGAGTGTGGGGCCTGCATGCGGGCACGCTGTAAACAGTTTGTTGGCGCGGCAGAGTGATCCACTTTTACAGCGAGTGAGTGGTCTGCAAACACGAGGCTGCATTTTAAGATCAAACTCACCATTCCAGTTACGGGGTTTGTTTCATGTGCCACAAAAATGGAAAGGGTGCCCAGAAACAAAAGAACTTTCTGTCGCAAGGTTTTATCTTTGAACACTTGTTTGGTGTGCATTTTACTTTTTTTCTTGTTTATAAGTGAAAGTTTAATTGTGAGTAAAAATCAGGGATTTTTAAGTTTGGGGGAATAGATAAAAATAATTCTATTTGACGGTTACATATAATGTATATGTATAATGGTATATGTACATACTTAGTAAAAAAACATTGTGCATTGAATTAAAGTTATTTCATTTGCTCTTAATTTGTGTTGATAGGTTGCTAGAAACATTTGTATAGGGCTCCTATTTTCAGAACTAGGATATATGTATAAAAGATTCAAAATGTGTAAGTTGTGAAATGTTTCATCAAGTAATTTACTTCAGCTTGGCAGGGGGCGGTCCTCTGTCTCCTCTGAACTTAGAAATTTTCATTCTGCATCCTGCTCCCCTCTGCCCTTGTTTTGTGGCTCTGTAAGTGCTGGGTTAAGTCTCTTCAGAAATGCACCATCTTGTGGACCAGTTCCTTTCTCTCCTCTGTCGTCATTCAGAGCTTGGCGTATTGTGTGTGTGTATGTGTGTGTGTGTGTGTGTGTGTGTGTGTGTGTCCAACCCACACCGCATGTGCAAGAGTTCACCAATGGTCAGGGATTGGGTTGTCCTGAAGGAAAGATATATTTTTCACTTCTTCTGCACTATTTCAGTTTTTTTAAGCAAGAAGGAAGCATATAATTCATTATTAAAAACAACTTTGAGAAAGGCAAGCAATTGGGAAGGCGTTTGTATGGAAAAATTGTTTGGGGGTAAAAGATAAACGCGATTTTGACTACCATTAATTTGATGGCAGTGCAAGGACTTTTTAAATTCCAGTTTCTCTCGTCTTTATCATCTATGCCATGCTAACCTCCCCCCTTCCATTTTCCTGTGAATGTGTTTACTTTGTTAGGATTTTTTAAAATTGATTTTAGAGAGAGAAGGAAGGGAGAAGGGCAGACACAAACACAGAGAGACAGAGAGAGACATCGATCTGTTGTTTCGCTTGTTGATGCGTTCATTTGTTGCTTCTTGCATGTGCCCTGACCAGGACCAAGCCTGCCGTCTCGGTGCACGGGGACAATGCTCGCACCTCCTGTGCCACCGGCCAGGGCCTGCCAGCTGATTCAGTTGCGCATGGGTTTACATTTTAGTTGCTTCATTGGGATGGTGCCTCATCCATTTCTAACTGATTCACTTCATATTGCTCTTTAGAGAGGTTCTTTTTTTATGGCTATTTTTCATGTCCTTTAATGAATGGATAGAAGGGAGGAAGGTCAAACTAGTTATTTCTCATTCAGTACTGTTGTGAAGGCTTTTTATGGGAGAAAAATGAAGCTGAAATCTATATTAAATTTTTGTTATGTGGACTTTCTTTTGACATCTCCTCATACTATTATTTATGAGATAACCATAATTGCCTTTTAGATTACAATATAAATTCTGTTAATGTATCAGTTACTTTCTAATTCATCTTAGCTGAAACCATGTGACCTTTGTTTCTCATGATTTTGTTTCAAGGACACCCCACTCAGCTGCTTTGGGATAAGGACTGGATGGATCTCTGCTCTCAAGAATCTAGCAATCTAGATGAGGAGGAAAGGCCCAACCGTGTGCAGAGTGAATCACAGGATTTCAGGAAGCAGGAGGAGGAGAGGCATTGTTGGGAGGGGGATGCTCTGGTGCAGGGAACATGATGGCCCCGACCCCTGGCACAGGGCTCTAGTGTCTGAGCAGCAGGGGTTCGTGCGCAGACTGCGTGCGTGATCCCTCCCTGCAGTTGGCTGTAGCGGTGAGTGACGGCGCACAGTGATGGGCATAACGAACGCTCAGACTCGAGCTATGACAGAGGGCGGCAGATTGTAGAAAAAGCATACTCTGGAAAGACAGCATGGTGTAGCAGACAGGGTTGGAGGCAGGGAAGACGAAATCTGGCTTCCAGTGTGGGCCCTGCCCCTCTCTCTGTTCAGCCTTTGGTGGACTTATGCTCTCAGGCCCTGAGACACCACGTGTGGAAGATGAGGGGTTCAGACAAGGTCTTCTTTCTAACAACTCACAGTTCTAAACTCTGAATGTAAGGTCAGAGAGGGACACCCTCAGTTCAGGCTCAGTCCTCTGGTGGAGCTTTGTGATGAGGCCCAGTTTGTCTGGGACAGATCTGTTTCCTGCTGTCCCAGGAAGAAGGAAGCACTTCGGGGCCAGGTGCCAGGTGGTCCTGAATTCCAGGCCTACAGCACGAGGGGGTTGCGGTTGAGGAGCCACTGAAGGTTCCTGGTTAGTAACATGGCCGCTCTGGAATTGTGAGGAAGTTAGTTACCAGCATTTCCCCCACTGGCTGTGTTTCTGCTGGACGTAGGGATGCATGTCTGGGTTGGACTCAGAAGTGATACT
Organism: Macrotus californicus; assembly: GCA_007922815.1. Classification (NCBI taxonomy): domain Eukaryota; kingdom Metazoa; phylum Chordata; class Mammalia; order Chiroptera; family Phyllostomidae; genus Macrotus; species Macrotus californicus. The sequence goes on along the minus strand of VMDR010011479.1, from coordinate 19,753 downwards.
CAGGCTGTACGGAGAGGCCTTTTTTCCTTTTAAAATGCATTTTCAAGTAGTTTTTCTACCATGAATTCTCGCACTGCCAGCCCAGTATTTGTTGAGAGAGAGGCCACTATGTAGTGAGTGCTCTGTGTGGGAAATGGTCTCCCTGCCTCAGTGAGAGTGGAGATACTCACCTCACAGGGTGCTTGTGGGGATGGAAGGTGCCCGAGAGGGGAACGCATGACAGGTGTGCTCTCTCAGAGCCGTGCAGGAAGAGCGTCTGTACTTGGAAATGTGAGTACGGCGAAACCAGGGAGCCATCTGCATTTAGTGCAGTCTGTGTTTAAGGGCAATGCTCAGGCATCGTGGAGTGATTTTATGTGGTGACTTTTTTTCTTTTAAGCGTTTGGCCCTTGGGTGGTATTTTAAAATCTGCTCAGTGAAATATGGTTACTGTTGATATTAATCATGATTAATAATGATTTCGATATTAGAGTTGGCTTGGAAGGCACTTCATGTTCACCCATTCCTCTTCCTGATGCTACATTCTACTCTCTTCCTCAGCTAAATTTAAATTTGCTTCTCGAGTGCCTCTGAATTCTTTTTGGAATATAAATACTCAAATGGAAAAACCCTGATATTTTTAATAAGCTTGTTGCAGTGTTCCGTCTCACTGACCCTTCGGTTCCTCACATTCTGGACTGCTTTTTCCAGTTAGATCACTAGGGGTTCGAAGGTGGGCCTGTTCCCTCTCTGTCCCCTCTTTCGATAGTGACTGCCTTAGAGCAAGCACTAAGCAGTCCCCAAACAGCCCGTGTTGACGGCCTAGAAGCTGTCTTAGAGATGCAGGTTCTCAGGCGGCGTCATCACATGTGGATCCAAGGCGGAGTGGGTGGCTTGTGTAATTTGAACCTGACTTACACAGGGGCCGCCTCTCCCTTCTGAGCTCCGAGGAGAAAGTGCTGCTAGACTCTTCCTCTCTTGGTGGAGCATGCAGCTTCACTTCCTTCAGCCTCGCAGCACCTTAATAATGCTCTCCAGGGGGTTGGCCCGGAAGTCGGGATGGCGACATCCTTCACTCTGAGCCCGACTCTGCAGCAGGAGGGCTGTGAGAACGCAGGTGAGGTGTGCCTGCACGTGGGATGGCAGATGTGTCCCAGGAAAGGGAACAACAAGGGACGATGGCTCCGTCTCTGTCATGTTTAGGCAGCCTCACCTGGTTTTCCAGGTCATAGCAACCTGTGAAATGACACTCCTGAGCGCAACGGGCTTTTATGGCGATGTTAAGTGTAAAGAAAGCATCAGTAACAAGGAAATACTAGCAATTGTGTTCATCATCTATGAAGTAATTATTTAACTCCTATAAATACTGCCAATCTTATAATCTTTAATACTCTGTACTTGAGGTGGTTCTCTTTGATTTCATTTAAATCAGGGGATTTAGCACCAGATCATCTCATTGGAAGGGCCTGACACCTGTTGAATTGTGATTTGTTCAGTGATTTGAGGGGCCGGAGTTTGAGGTGTAACAGGGCGCCGTGTTCTGTAGTTGGTATTCAGATGTGCGCTCATTGTACCACATTCCCGGGTCACATTTTGTTATTTGGGTTGAGTTTTTTTTAGCAACAGAAGGGTGGGTTTATTTATTTTTTTCTCCCTAAGTTTTTTCTTTTGATTATAGAAGTTATACATGCCAATGTTAGAAAATAAATATAGACAAATATTAAAAAATTAGTCATAATTCAGTTATCTAAAGACAAGCATTACACATCCTTTAGTGAACTTTCTTTGGCTAATTTATATATCTATATGTAATTTAAATTTATAAGGTATATACAAATTTGTTTTTATCTTGAATTCTTCTAAAACTAGGCCTGTTTGCCTCCAATCATGTTCATTTGGATACCCAGTATAAAAATGCTCTGTTTTTTTAAAGTGAGTTCATGGTTAAATCAGTTAAGAAATCTCTTATTTTCGTAAAGTTAGTACTGTTGGTTTGCCTGTTTTTTTTTTTAACTGGCACCTTCACGGACCTCTACCCCACGAGCGTGCACTGTCCTGTCCTGAGGAGGCAGGATGCAGTGTGCCTCTGCCTTAGTTAACTATGGAGTCCTTCTCCTGCACACCGAAGAGCTTGAAGAATTTGAAGCACAGTCTGGGAAACGGTGACAAGCATGTCCGCCTGCATCTGAGACATCCACTGGCTGTCCACCCTGGTGTCCACTTCTCACATTCCCTTTCCTGATTGTACTTGGTGACAAGTTGTTTAGTATCAGATCATGTTTGATAATCAGCTATACAGTACCAGATCACAGCTTACAGTATTGATGAATATACTTTTAATGTACTTTAAATGAATATTGACACGCAAATTAGTACATTAAAAACACTCATCAGCTTTATTGGTCTGGTCTCTTGATATCCCGAAACCAGGCATGGATACTCTCAAAATGCCCCCGATGAATTGGTGAGCTCCGATTTCTTTTCCTTGAAAGTGTTAGTTATTGCACTTCAAACACTCTTTTTCTCCTAATTCTGATTCACTGTTATCTTTCTACCTTTTACCTTCTTGGTTTAAGCTCTTCAACCCTAGCTCATTGGCATTAAATAATTGTTATTGCATCGTCATATTTAGGTGTGAAAGATAAACACTCACGTTTATGTATATTTTTTATTTTGCCACCTATTGAATCATTTCACCACTTATCAGTAATTCCATCATGTAACTTCCTCCATAATTTCTTCTTCTATCAACGCTCTTCTGCCTTCAAGCGTTCTGCTGATCTTTCCTGTTTTCCTTCACCCTCAGATATACAAAGTATATTCTAGCTTTAGTAGGCCTTTGAACTATAATTTTGTTTACTGAACTTTTTTAGCTAGGAGGGTAGGTGCCAGACAAGTGTTGTTCTCTCTTTTGATTCTTACTTTGCCGAACATGCATATTTTAAATTGCGTCCTGCCCTGGCCAATGTGGCTGAGTTGGTTGGAGCATCATCCTGTAAACTGAAAGGTTGCAGGTTCGATTCCTGGTCAGGGCACTTGCCGAGGTTACGGGTTTGGTCCCCAGTTGGGGCACGAATGAGGGGCAAGTAACCGAGGTTTCTCTCCTCTCCCTCCCTTTTCCCCCCTTAAAAAATCAATAGGCACGTCCTAGGGTGCAGATAGATAAATAAATAAACTGCTTTCTTGTATCTAAATTTAACTTTATCCTGTTATATATATTTTCTATCCATAACTTTCTTACTCACTTGGTTAATTTCAGGGCAGGTTATTTCAATCCCCTTTCAAGTCAGTGTTGTCTTTTTCAGATAGCGAGCATTTGGAGAGCAGGAACTGGATTTATCAACTCCGTTTTCCCCAGTCCTTCCTGGTTGTTGTTGCAGGGGGAAATTTGAGTCTGAAGAGTTATGTGCTGGTTCCTAAAACTTCAGTCATCGACGACACTGCACTGAGATGTGTGCACGTGTTCCAGGCTAACCCGAAAGAGTGAGATGTCCCTTTATCTGCGATAATGTGAGTGAGTTTTAGGAAAGCCCAGAAGGGATATAAAGAGAATAGTTCTTATTTGGTTCTCTTATTTAATCTAACGTTCAAACTTTGAAGTCAAACTCCTGTTTTAAAACAAAGTTGTCTGTTATATTCTAAAGTAAGAATACTTATGGGTATTGTAAATCTGTCTGCTCAGCTTCACAAACTATTTACATTGATGTTTTCATAAATGCTCTTGAGCGTGTATGGTTCTCAGTGATTGGAGCAGTTCATGAGTCGTCAGTGAAACTCCTGTTGCCCCGAAGTAGAGAGTGGGCTCTGCGTTCGAGGTGACCCCAGTTAAGGGGTCTAACAAGTGCTGTTTGGGGCTGTGGAAGTATTTGATGAGGAGTGCTATGTCCTGTCGGTGAATGTAGCATCTTGTATTACAAATTGTGTCAGGAAAGAAACTGTAGTTGCTGGTGTTTGGTTTGGTTTTGTTTGTTCTTCCTTCCCGCATCTTTCACTGTAGCCTTTAAACCATTCTTCACGCCCTTGGCACAGGAAGGTGCCCGTGCTGTTCTCTTCATTCAGTTCCTTGAATTATTTATTGTTTTCACTTCCTCACCACCTATTCATTTCCTGGAAAAAATGATTTTTTCACTTTTTCCTTGTCAGTTAATTAATTATATAAAATAGATAAATAAGGAAGATAATCAAATGAGCACTTTCTTACACATGACCTGGAGTTGAGGGAGAAGATCACAAGTTGAGGTTTCGAAGTAACTACATAGGTATTTAAAGCTGCAGGCACCTGTAACACCACTAGAATACTGGCTAGCCTGCACATATCTCCTCGAGTAATTTCGTTATTCTGTTTTTATTCAGTTGCACAGACAGCTGTGGTCCAGCAAGTCAGCACCCTGCTTTCCAGAGTAATATGTTTACTCCAGTGCATCCAGGACTGCGATCACACCTGAAGGCACTCAGGGTTCACATGCATCTTAATTCTATACCCTTTACAATCCCTTCCAAAAATACGAAGGATGGTGAGAGAAGTAAGCCAAGGAAATCACCCTGGGATCACCAGCTTCTAAAGGGAACCTCCCAGTGATACTGAGGAGTGAGCAAAAAGCAAAAGGCAAGAGAAAATGAAGAACATGGTGATCCTGGAGGTCCAGAGAGGAGAGTTTCAGGAAGGAGGGAGGGATCAAAAATGTAAATGTCTCAGAGAGAATGATAAGGATTGTTTTACACCTATAGCTTCCCTTGCAAGGAGGGACTGTTTTCTCAAATATCCCCAGCCCCAGGTGTGCGGTTGATACTCAGAAGAGAATGCAGAAAATCTGGGGATGATTTAGAGGCAAGCACAAAGCACTTGTTCTGGAAGAACGGCATCATCAGAAAAGGGTGGTGGGTTATGTTGTGATAGACTTTGAGTGACGAACAGCCTTTCAACTAGTAGGGTTTGAATGGATACTCTCGTTTTCTGATACGGTTTCCAACAACTCACGGAACTAAAAGTGGCATTGGTGTTCTAGCTAAATGGATCTACCATGGACGCAAATAGTAGCTCCAGCAGTAAAATTAAATATGTAACAAGGAAGTTTTTTATATAGCCTGCTCTTTCAACAGATGGAGGTGACATGCTGTAAATAAGTATTGTTCCTCTGTTTAATTCTGTTGCTTTTTGCCATCTTTAGTGATGCTTAAGCAGGTTTACTGATAATCAAGAGAATTAGTAATAATTGTCAGCATATGTTCGCTATTTCCATCGACCCTACAGACTGCGTCGTGGCTGTTATTGATTTGTCATCACACAGGCACACCTCATTTTATTGCACTTTGCTTTACTGAGCTTCACAGATGTTGCACTTTTTATAAGTTAAGGGCAAGACCCTCCCCCAGCAAAAAGACTGCAGGTCGCTTTATTGCCGTAGTGGCTTCGTGGTGGTGGTCTGGAACCGAGCCTGCAGCATCTCCAAGGTATGCCTGTGTTACCCACATGGATGGCATCTCTGTTTTGACTAGTAGTTTAATCCACGGCATATACTGTGTTTCCGCAGAGGCTTAGTCAGTGTCCAAAGCTTATCTTGCACCAAAAGGGGTATGATGATACAAATGAGGGTGGAGAAAGGGAGGGAGGAAAAAGAGAAAGTCGGAAAGAATGGGGAAAAGTCATTTAACTTAGGAGTTGTCTGTCTTAAACCTCCTTAGTCTTTACAAGTCAGACTGTGGGCGCACTCTCCCCCTCCTGCCATGTGCCAATCTATATTTTGAAATTAAAAAAAAAAGACATTGAGTTGTGGTTATAATAAAAGTGTAATAGGAGGCTTGGCGTGCCCTTTAAATTGTGATGAAATTTGTATGTTTAAAGTGAGATTTTTAAAAATCCATTAAAAATATAGGAAGCATATGTGATGTCCTGAATAGGAGAACTACAGAATCGATACTAATGGTCAAGGTCGGGTGTTTCCAAGTCAGTTCAAAGTTCAGTTTGTTGTATTTTAGGGCTGGCTTTCAGTTTCTTCCTACAGTGGATTAACTTCACATATCCTTAAAGAGACAGTCCTGCAACAAACTACTTTCTAAGGGAAATGAAATGTGGCAAGAATGAGTTTTTGTCATGGTGGGCTTGGTGTGCTGGCCTTTTTGAGAACGGAAGTCCTGGCAGTAAGGTGATTTGTCTTGATTTCTGTGAGATTGTGAGGAGTGTGGATAGCATCTGGTTTTTATTTAGAATTATTCCTTATGCTAGTGCATTTTTTCTCTGAAAAATATTTATTTCATTGAAATAAACAGCATTTTTTTTCCCCAGTTAAAAAAACAGCTCGTCAGATCCGGTTTGCATTGTCTGAAGATTTTTCCTTTGGAGATGGACTGGTGCTTGCTTCGCGTTTTGGTTCAGTTGACTGGTTTCCCCTCTGTGCTGTGACGGGCACCTCTTGATTCTTAGCTGGGGCCACATGTGCTGCCTTTGGACGCAACAGTTAGCACGTTCTTCCACTTGAAGGCTTAATGTTCAATAGGAGCCTGTAAAGTTCCGAAAGGGAAAGGAAATCAGAGCACTCTGACAGCAGAACTCTCTAGAAAGCGCAAAAGCCAGGTTTAATTAGGTAGCAGTGCAAAACCATTATCCCCCTCACAAAAGGTGGGGAAGAGGAGGGGCAGGAGAACAATTGGCATTTATCTGAGCGGCTGCCCAGCCCAGCCCGTGAGCCCAGCTGGAGCTAGGCTCGCCCTGCATTCTGCAGGCAGTATGCAGTTTCTGAAACACCCCTAAATGTTCCAGCCTTTAAATAGCAGCGAGTCTTCTAAAACGATGCTGCGTACTGCAGGAGGACCTAAAGCTGCTGCCTGGCAGGCAGGAAGCCGATGAGCAAGATGCTTAATTATCGTGGAAGTAAGTGCTTGTTACTGCCGCGTGGAGTGCGGGGAGTGCGCGGGTCGCCCTCGGGTGTCAGCCGTGATTTGTAGACAATGCAGCCCTGTCAGCGCAGTGCTGGTTCAGCAGCATCTTCCCCAACGTGGATTTGGCAAGAATTTAAAGGCCACCTCTTGTGCCTTTTGTGGAGTCTTGGAAAAGGGTCCTCTGCCTTTATTTTCAGGATGTTCGCCACCATGCAGGATTTTGTACTCAGAGATCATGCCTCTTGCCTCCTGACTGATGTGCACATGAGGAAGTTGGTTTTCTTCGGCCCTCACCTGGAAGGATGTTAGCAGTTCTCTGTCGTCTCGTGGGGAGTGTGCAGAGATCTCGCTCCGGCAGCATTTTGTTTCTGCTTTCTTTATGAATTAACACCAAAGGGTGGGGTGGGTTGCAGTGCATGAGGAAATGCCGGCATTTTGTGAAATAGTTCTAGCTTTGGGAGTGGATGAAACTGGAGAGAGCCTGGGAAGAGGTGGTGTTGAATGCTGGATTCGCTCTGAACTATTCCTCTTTGGGGTAAGTAATAAAGTGGAGGAAAATGCAGAAGAGTGCTCATGGATATTGTGGCTCTGGGAAAACAGTTTTCTCTCTGTTGTATTTGCTCTTGCCAACCATGTTAAGTTTTTTGTAAAGAAACAAAAGACAAGATAGGATTTCAGGATATAGAAGGTGTTAAAAATGAGTGTTGCAACATATTAAATGAAATAATTTTCAGTTTTTAGTCTTGCTGAACACTGGCTATGTGTTGCTCTGAGTACTGAACTCTGTTGGTTATGTCTCAAACTTCTGGTCAGCATGGTGGTTCCTGGCACTCTACTCATCAGAGGTCATTGGAGTCCACGTGGGTCTGTCCTAAGGGTGGGGGCCTTGGTACCCTGCAGTGAGATCCTCCCTGTCCCCCAATTATGTGGAACAGTTCAATTAAGCTGAAGTATTAATAGTCTTTTAAAATATATGTAATTTAGAAGATGGATTTTATTAAACAGTTTTACTTTCTTCCTTTCCTTTAAACGTGCTTTGCTAAAATACTGGGTTGTAAGCTGTGAACCACGTTTATTATGAAGTCTTTTCTTTCCATGTGCCTGGTTTTGGCAATTGCGTATTTATTTTTAGATGTATTTATCACATGCTAATTCCAATTGTCCTTCTCTCTTTTAGAGAAAGCATGGGATTATGGTGGCCACAGAGTCCCAGTAATACAAGTTCCATTCAGTTTTTTCTGAGAGAAAGCCATTTATTAAAGTGAAGCAAAGGAACAATAGTGGATTATAATGTTTTGAAGATTTGGATTTTCAGAAGCTTGAAAATAAGGCATAATTTAACCTTTTAAATGAAAAAGATTAAGATCTTGAGCAGCTGCTGTATTTGCTGGAAACCATTCTCCGCAAGGAACGTGCACATTCACAACTTAGATATGACGGTCCTTTCTGCAGGGATTTAAGTCTGATTGCTTTCCCATCATGACCAGCCTGAAACGGTCACAGACGGAGAGGCCTATTGCCACCGAGAGAGCCTCCGTGGTCGGCACAGATGGCCCTCCCAAAGTCCACACTGATGACTTCTACATGCGGCGCTTCAGGTCCCAAAATGGCAGCTTGGGATCATCGGTCATGGCTCCCGTAGGACCGCCCCGCAGTGAAGGTCCTCACCATATAACCTCGACCCCCGGAGTTCCAAAGATGGGGGTTAGGGCAAGAATTGCAGATTGGCCCCCGAGGAAGGAAAATGTAAAAGAATCTAGCCGTTCAAGCCAGGAAATAGAAACCTCAAGTTGCCTTGAGAGCATGTCCTCCAAAAGCAGTCCTGTGAGTCAGGGAAGTTCTGTTAGCCTCAATTCTAGTGACTCAGCCATGTTAAAAAGCATACAGAACACACTGAAAAACAAGACCAGACCGTTGGAGAACATGGACTCCAGATTTCTCATGCCTGAAGCCTATCCTAGCTCCCCTAGAAAGGCTCTTCGCAGAATACGACAACGGAGCAACAGTGATATCACCATAAGTGAACTTGATGTGGATAGCTTTGATGAATGTATCTCGCCCACATACAAGACTGGGCCATCACTGCACAGGGAATATGGTAGCACATCTTCAATCGATAAGCAGGGAACGTCCGGAGAGAGCTTCTTTGACTTGTTAAAGGGCTACAAAGATGACAAATCTGATCGCGGTCCAACTCCAACCAAGCTCAGTGACTTTCTCATCGCTGGTGGGGCCAAGGGTTCTGGTTTCTCTTTGGATGTTATAGATGGACCCATTTCACAGAGAGAGAACCTCAGGCTCTTCAAGGAAAGGGAAAAACCACTCAAGCGACGATCCAAGTCTGAAACAGGAGACTCGTCCATTTTTCGTAAATTACGCAATGCCAAAGCTGATGAACTTGGGAAGTCATCGGATCTTGAAGATAACCGATCAGAAGACTCTGTCAGACCCTGGACATGTCCAAAGTGCTTTGCCCACTACGATGTTCAGAGTATATTATTTGACTTGAATGAGGCGATCATGAACAGGCACAATGTTATTAAGAGGAGGAACACCACCACAGGGGCCTCGGCAGCTGCAGTAGCTTCCTTGGTTTCAGGACCCTTGTCTCACTCAACCAGTTTTAGCTCCCCAATGGGCAGCACGGAGGACCTGAATTCCAAAGGAAGCCTCGGCATGGACCAGGGGGACGATAAAAGCAATGAACTTGTAATGAGCTGCCCATATTTTCGGAATGAGATAGGTGGAGAAGGTGAAAGGAAAATCAGCCTATCAAAATCAAATTCTGGTTCCTTCAGTGGATGTGAAAGTGCCTCCTTTGAGTCTGGGCTGAGCTCCCACTGCACAAATGCAGGAGTGGCCGTGCTTGAAGTGCCCAAGGAGAACTTGGTGTTGCATCTGGATCGAGTGAAAAGGTACATTGTGGAACATGTGGACCTCGGCGCTTACTATTACAGGAAATTCTTCTATCAGAAGGGTGAGTAGGTAGCTTTTGTTACTTTCTGTGCTGTACTTTGAGAGTGCCACTTGTTTTTCTCAGCAGTGTGACAAGATTGTCATGTATTGCTTCTTTTTTCTTGATGATAAAATAGTTAAATAGTATTTGCTGCAATGTATTATTTTTTTTTTTTTGCATTTTTTTGAGTTATTTCCTTTCAGGTAATAAAATGTCTTATATATTAAATATTCATGTTTTCAAAAAATAATACAGACCCTTTGACTTACTGGATGAGATTATAGTCTTTGTATAGAAGACTTGTTTTACCTTTAGGGATAAATTTTGAAGTTGCAAATATTTTAAGTATAGCTGTATCTTAAGGATTACAAAAGCAATCTTAATGTTGCCTTTCATTAATTTAGCACTTTTGCAGTTGGTACAGGGCCATTGCTTTTCCTCCTCAATGTTCTCACCAGTTAATGGGATACATTAATATATTTCCTGTCTGTTTCACAGGAACTTTAGTGGGAATTAATTACACTATGTCACAAAAGTCACACAGCCAGTAAGTTTCAGAGCCAGGAATCAAATTTAGGTCTTCTGTATTGGAGCAGAAAAAAGCACTTTAGAGATAAGTACCTTTAACCTGTTGGTGACTTCCTTTCTAGTCTTTTTTGTTCTGTGGGGGAAAAACAATACATATATTGGTGGATTATACTTTGTATACGGTTTTATCCATACTTTTCAGAAAGGCCCGGTGATTTATTAAAAAGTAACTTAAATGAACTCTTAAGAGCTTTCTAATAGTGTTTTTGAGCAGCATTATTAATTGAAGAGTAAGTTTGTTATAGAAACCCCCAAGCGAGGAAACAGGATGCTCCCCAAGGAGGGGCCTGCACCTGCGGTCCACCGCACTGCCTGGCTCAGTATCTCCGCAGCCAGGTGAGAGGCCCCCGGTATGCAAGTGATTGCAGCAGCGTTTTGATTTCTCACTTACTCTTTTGGAGTTTGAAGTCTTATGTAGGTTTATTCTCCCAAATGACATTTCATTTTTAGTACTCATTGTTCTGGCTTTAGAATGAACTTTATCGTATGGTTGTTATGTGAGAGAGCCCATTTAAAAGGGTGTGTTGGCCAGAGAATCTTATCTTGTTACAAGTACATATGTCTCCTAAATATTTGTGGCAATGGTCCTGGAATCAATATAGTAATGAAGACTCCAGTTTCATTTTTAAGCAATCTTTATTCTCAGAATAATTTTCTGGGATTCAGATTTTAGAAATCACTTTTTTCTTATACTGTCTAAAATACAGGGTCTCTCAGTATTGCCATCTTGGCATTTGGGGCCAGATAGGTTTTTGAAGGGGGACTATCCTATGCGTTGTAACATGTTTAGCAGCATCCCTGGCCTCTACACCTTCGATGCCAGTAGGTATCCCCTCTCCCACCCCAGGTGTGACAACTTAAAATATTTCCAGGCATTGCCAAATATCCCTTCGGCAGTAATATTACGCCTAGTTGAGAACACCTGATTCATTCCTTGCACCTGGGGAGATTTTCCACAGGTGATTCTGAGCTGTCTCTAGGTAGAGGCCATCTTGCTAAAAACTGACACTTTAGGTCCAACATAAGAGAGAACAAATTAATTATACTCATGCAGTAGTAGGCACTGTTTTCCAATTAGGCAATATGATGGCATTAATAATGGGCATATTTTTGAGCCCTTACATGTACCAGGAACTTTGGTGAACTTTGATAGGACATTCATTTTCTCATTTCACCTTCTCTGCCCCCCAAGCTAGGATCTTTATTGGTGACATTTTCCAGATGAGACAACTGGGCTTAAGTGACACTAGTGGTTCCGCTGTCACGGAGCTAGTGATGTTGGAACCGGCCAGTCATGCCCTTAACGGCTGTGTCCTGCTCTCTTGTTTCATCTAAAGGGGGGGGGGAGTCTGTTTTTATGTTTCAGTCTGGTAGAAGTTTGTTTAAAGTATTTTTCTCTCTCCAAAGTTTGGGGGGAAAATTTGAATGCCTACACAGCAGAGTAATCCAGCGTAGCTCATAATATTTCATAAATTTAAAAGTCACCAATCCAAAGTAGTTTCTAATTTGAAGCATGGAAAATACCTTCTTATCCAACATAATTGGAACTGGTTAATTGAAAATATTGGTTAAATTGGGAAGTCTTTTAAAAGTGTACATATTCAAAATATTGTACATTCATTAAAATATATTTGCCAAACTCTTGTGAGGCCAACGGCTTTTCTTTGACAGTGATTCTACTATTTTGAATTCTATATTATATTAATAGTATAAACCACAGGAGCAAAAACATACACACTAGCAAAGCAATCTGAATTTTATAAAATATTGGGTTTCATAGTTTTTCTTTTTTCACTCACATCTCATCCAACAGCTTTCTTTTTAGTGATTTGTCTCTATTAAGTTGTTCCAAAGCCTTCAACTTAGTTTTTAGCAGAAACAAGGTTTATCTTTGGTGCTCATCTTACATGAGCTTTCATAATATTTAATTCAATTTCAAAATGACAGTAACAAGTCAGCTGGCATAAACAGGTCTGGTTAGCATGACGTCTGGCTGGTGGCAGTAGAGCCCGCCGGCTGGTGCCCTTGGGTGCTCGTCAGCGTGGTTCGCAGAGAGAGCCGGAGCTGGAGTTAGTCCGCAGAGTTGTTCAGTGAAAGGCAGGTAGTGCCTGCTGTGTTCTCTTGGGCCACACAGCTTAGAACTTTTAAATCAGACGGGTCATTTGTCACAATATGGTAACGTACAACAAATGATGATTTTGAATAACAGCATTTGAAGCTGATATTAAGCCCCGTAAAGTGTAACTATATATTGAAACTTTTATATAATATCTATACTGTTATTACTGTGTATAATGTAGATAAGAAATTGTTTTATAATTTTTACATATAAGTGGATTCACTGTAATTAGGACACTAACTCATTTTTCCGAATCGGAACCTTAAAGTGAGCCCATCCTTTTGAAGGATTACATCGATGTCAGATGTAATTTATCTTCCAGCTACAGGGTATAGTGCCCCTGACCTGGTTGTCATTCTGACCTCTTTATCAGAACATATTTTCCACTTTTCCGTTTAATTATTTCCTGACTTCACTGTGGCTAAGTCTCGGGAAAACAATTCACTTCACTGTAGTATACTCTACTGGCAACATTAGATGTAAAATTTAATTGGTTGATGGAGCTGGTTACTTTTTAAATATTACATTGTTTTTATAAACACCATTATTTTGAAAATTTAGTCTTTAGAGGGTGTTTGGCTTCGACATGTAAGTCCAGTCCGTTGCTAGAAAGAAGCTGGACCAGCAGAGGAATCCCACTGTTGGCCCTTAGTAAAAATAAGCAACACACCATCAGTGTTTCTGGTCCTTTCTCCTGCCCACTCTCTTTGCCGTTTTGCTAGTGTGTGTGATGTGTCTGCTGAGACTCTCTGAGGATTAAACGATGGTGACTTACCATGTTATAGCTTTGTGTTCCTCACTCAGTGCTCAGAGGACCCCCAGGGTGCAGCTGTCTTTCCATAAGTACAAAGGATGCGATCACAGCCTTCCGAGAGAGGAGGCACACTAGGCAGTGGGTAGCATTAAGATTAATGCGCTCATCTCCCTTTGCGTGCATATATATCTTGTATTTAGCTTTTATTTACATAGTCAACATGATCCAAGTGCAAGGAAGTTTGTAAGTGGAAAATACGACGTTGTAGAGTAATTGTTACCTACAGCTGCCGTGGCTTATTGAGGAGGGGACTTTTTCCTAGCCATTACTCACCTCCTTTCCTGTGCCCATACAGGGGTTTTCTCAGTTTTGCACTGAGTACATAGTTGTGTTTGAGGCATGACCTCCCTGAGTCCCTTTCAGAGCTCTGCATTAATGGAAAAGAGAGGCGTCTGTGGGTTGCCTTGGCTGAGGTGTTTGCTGCTCCAGTGATCAAAATGTTGATGGGCTTATCTGATGGGAGGTGGGGTGTCACTCCCAAAGATGTTATTAAAGATGCTCTGATAGAGAGGGACCTCTCCCTCCCCAGTGGCCCGGAGAAACTGCCATCATCTGTTCTGAAGCTCATCTGAGAATATTTTCCCACTCCTTTAAAGAGGGAATACTAAATGCTTGTGCACCTGATTGTTCTCATCACTTTAAACCACCAGATTTGATTGTCTTCTATTCGCCTTCCTCCTGTACCTGCACCTCTGCCCCCCCCACCACACACCCAGGTTCTGGAGCTCACATGCACATACCCACACACAAATCAGGTCAGCAGTGTGCTGGGCCCCAGGATCACTGGTTTGAGGTCACAGCTTAGATTTCAGTTGCTATTGTAATGTCCAGCTTTCTTTACTTAACCTTTCACCCCCTTGAACATCAGGGGACACCATGCAGTTAAGTTTATTTGTAGTAATCTTGCTTATTTTGTTTTTCTTTTTTTAATCCTGTGAGTATAGCAACATTAGGCTTGAAGAAACTACTATGGGATGCCTTATAGTTCAGAGTTTGAAAGAAAATTATTCTATATTTAGTTTTTTGATATGGACAGTGTTATATTTCAAGTAAGTGATAAACTCAAGACAAGTCTGTTTCATTGAACCAGGTTGTACCCTCTGCTCTTGAACTCAACAGTTAATGTCAGCCAAAATTAATCAGGAAAGGGTTTATATTTGTATAATTTATTGTTTCAATGTCCTTGTCTTTTACTTTGTATTGCAATCACATAAACTGTAAAATTTGAAGGGAGCTCTATGTAGTCCTTAGGATGACTTGGGGCACTAACCTCCTTCTTGGGAAACCCAGGAATGTTCTGCTGCTGTCTGTCTGTCTGTCTGTCTGCCCCGGGCTTCTCGTGGCAAGGAGGGCATTCGGTAGGAAAGTGTGCACGCCTGCTCCTTTGAAAACAAACATCCTCCCCCCTCTTGGCTGTAATCTCCCAAGTCCGAGTGCTGCTCACTGGAACGCCCACCTAGAAAGCATTCAGGATTTCCTGTTACCTGTGCCGTGTCAGGTTAGAGGTTTGTGGAAGTTGGTTAAAAGCGCACATGCTTCAACTGTTTCTCCATAGGTTTTATTTTTAAACTGAGTACAGACCGGCAGAAGGCCACAATTGTTTGGACACTTAACTATTCAAGGGTATCTTTTTAAAAGTCCAGTCACACAGAAGCAGAATTTGCTTTCTCAATAAAACCGATGATGAGGACATTGCCCATTATGTCATTCTCCAGCCCTTTTAGAAAGTTCCATGGGAGAGATGTATGTTAGAATTTGGTGCCAGGGATTGTTTTCTGGTAGCTGCCAAACACCTGCCTTTCTGATGATAGGTATGCTTTATTTGCTTGCTTGTTTTGTACCTTATTTTCTGTTTACCTCAGCTCCCAGAGCCACAGTTGATATGTGACTGTATAACCATCATTGGTAACACCCTTGTGGCTGCTTTCCTCTTTTATTTTTATACTGAGCAGGGTTTATGTATTTCCTTTATTATGAATGAACTCAAAAATTCTCTTTGGAAGAGATAATTAGTATACATTTATATCCAGATAACACACCCTCATTCCCAGGCTTTCTCCTCAGTTCTGGCTACGTTTCTCAGCAACTGTTACCTGCTTCCACCTGGATGGTTATCTGGTTGGCAGTTCAAAACCGTAGGCACAGATTTTGTAAACAAGCCTCCCTCAGCATTGTCCTCTCGCTGCAAATGCCACCATTATTATCAGTTACTTGGATGTGCAACACTGATGTCTCTCTCTTCATTTTTCTCAGCCCCCAGTCCTGGGAAGGCTTTTCAGTCTGTCTGAGAATTGCTGCTGACTGCTTGTTTTTTATGGCCCATTTCCAGTTCTAGAGCTCTTGCCCAAATTCTAGCAATAGATGTCTTAGTAACTCCATCTCTAGCCTGCCCTACTCAAATCCAGACTCTTGCCTTTGCCAAACGCAATCTAATCATATAACGACTTATATTTTGCATGGTTAAATTTACGATTTAATCATGTGATGAGTATGTTGTGTCATTTGAATCCTCTGGGACGCAGATGTTGACAGAAGAGGTATGCAGTTGGTTTGTCAGACTTGTGAAGGAGAAAGGAGGAAGCAGAGTTTAGCAGGGAAAGACTTTAGTCTGTGATGCAGATTTGATACCAGGCAGGGGAAAAGGGAAAGGGAACAACATTGGGCAGGGGAGTCTCAGACTGCAGCACAGATCTGGCAAGACTCAGCCAGTGCAATTGAGCAAGGAGAGAACATCAGAGAAGTCCAGGGATGGGCAGAAGTTGCCAGGCCCTGTTCCCCTGGGCATGCTCAATTCCTGGATGGGGCTGCCCAGGAAGAGTGTGACTGGGCTGGAAAACTGGACCAGATCCAAAGACACTACAGCCAGAGACTTCCAGCTGGTTGTATTTCTTGTGGTTGAATCGGTTGCAAGTCCTTCCTGGACGGGAGATCAGAGCGCTCTACCTCCAGAGCTGCCACGTACGCATGAGTGCCTCCATCGGGCTTGGCAGGAAGCAGACCATAAACAAGTCACACGAAAGTATGTATATATGTGCTGATTATAAGAATTAGTAATACAAAGGTGGAAAGGGTAATTCCTCTCTTACTCCAGTAATTTGGTTTGGAAGCTGTGTCTTTTCATATACACACACACATTTTTGTTATTCTGCTTACTATTAACAAGAGTGCCCTTCATGTTTTTTAAATAATTTAAAGCATTAACAACGGCCCATTTATATGCTTAACTTATTCATTCATTGGGTAATATTTATTAATCATCTACTTGGTGCCACCTACAGTGACCGAAGGAGAACAAAGCAGGTACGCTTATCTTCATGATATTGATAGTCTGCCTTTCATGCTATTAAGACAAATAAGAAGATACTGAACATTATTTTTTTTCCTATTTTAAAAAAAACCTACAGTTTCTTTGTTCCCTCTGTCTAGAACAATTCGTCCATTTTGATGAATGGTGGCACCTCTGGATTTATCCTTCATGCTTTTTTTAAAAGGATTTTGTTTATTTATTTTTAGAGAGGGGAAGGGGGAAAGGGAGGAGAGAAACATCCATGTGTGGCTGCCTCTCGAGCGCCCCCTATAGGTGACCCAGATACGGGTCCAACCCTGGCATGTGACCTGACTGGGAATCGAACCGGCAACCCTTTGGTTCACAGGCTGGTGCTCAATCCACTGAGCCACACCAGCCAGGGCCACGTTTTTCTGTTGTAATTCCAGCTTCTTTTTATTCTTGTTCTGTTTATCAATTTTACCTTATGGACAAGGGATTGGTATGTAGCTCTTTGCTTTCTATTATCTCGTCCTTTCACTTTGTTATTTCAGCAATCATGTTTTTTATTTGCCTGGAACTTACTATTTTTGGTTTTACTGCAGGTATTTTTCGTAATAATAGCTGATCTTTATTTTATATACCCCACATTTCTCCATTAGTATTAATCACAAATTTTTTATCTAAAGTTCTTTCTGTTGAATGATCTGTATCATCTGAGTTGCGTTTTCTCTTTTCTCATTTTTTCTTTCATGCTATTGGTTTTCCTCAGTTGTCTAGTGATCATATCCCATTTATGAACAAAGACCTAGGAGGATTGGAGTAGAAGGCAGGCTTCCCCTGCAGCGCTGTAGGCCTTGTTCCCAGCTGTCCTCGCCTCTCTGGGGTGCTGAGGACTAACACCAGAAAACTGATGAGACCTGATTAATAGGGAAGTGTATTTGTAGAGTGAAAGGCCAGTGAACGCGGTGCAGGGTAGAAACCCACATGGGTGCCGGAGTTGGGAGGGCTTTATCGCGCTCCACTCCTGCACACAGAGCTTCCTTTCCTTCTCCACCCCAGGGCATGCACTGGAGTGCATGGTTCTTCCTTCTTCACCTGCAAGCTCCTGTGTCTCCTGGGCTTGGGATGTCTGTGTAACCTCTTCCCTCCCAAAGGTGCAGATGGATCTCCCACCACTGCTCCGAATCACCCTGCGCCCCTTATTTCTGTACAGTGCTTTCCGTGGTGCACCGGTTCATAACCAGCCTGAGCACTACCTGAAGGCAAGGACCACAGATTAGGCAGGCCCAGTGTGTGCTTCAGAGTTGAAGGAATGTTTGGTGCTGATGCAAAGTACAGATTTACTGAACTGATGAACCCGCGTATCTTGTATTTACAGCATCAGGTAGAGGCAGTGAGGGCCCTCTGTATTTGGCATTGTACTATATGCCAGACACTGAATTAATATGTTGTAGTTCCTTTTCCTCTCTTTTCAGGAAATGAGACCACAAATAAGTCTGTGTATGGTCACAGTGGTTTTGTGGAAATTAACCAAGACCACCAACCAATCCCCACAGGCCCAAAACACCATTATGGAGACCGATTTTTACTGCTGTAAACTTTATTTGACACAACTGATGGATGCTGTAATCAGCGGGTGACAGTTTGAGGAGGGACAGGAAGAGAAGCAGGACTTGCATAATCTCAAAGCATCTCCCCAAAGATACTTGTGAATGAGGAGGGGGATAGTAAGGTTATGGTGAAGACACTTAACCAGGTGAACCCAGGTCTGTGTCATGAACCCCATGAAGTGGTGAACTGAGAAGATGCCATCATTTCTCCAGTTCTCTTGCCCAAAATGCATAACCTCAGGCTGGTTCTGTGACATCACCAAACCCAAATTGAGTAATAAAATCTCTTCGAAGGCATCAAAGTCCCGAAAGAGAACTAAAGGTTGAAAAATGAACAGACTGCAGGGGACTAAAGGGAAATAACAACCAAATGCAGCATGGGATTCTAAATGGCATGGGAACAAGCTGGTTAAATGTGGGTCAGGTCTTGGGTTCACGGGATTGTACTGGTGGTGGCTTCCGGGTCCTGATTAATGGTGGTTGTATGACAAGTAGCAACATAAGCTGTTAGCATCCCCTGGGGGAGGCTGGGTTAGGGATCTGTGGAACCTCCCTGTACTGTTTTTGGAACTTTTCTGTATGTATAAAAGCAGTCAAGATAAAAAGTGAAAAACAAACGAAAACCCCTTCCAGCCCAGTGGATAACAACGGCTAACGGATGAACCATCCGCGTGGAAGTGGCCATGCTTCAGAGTGACCCCTGTGTACTGACTCCCACAGTCCAGCGAATTCTGTGCTGTTTTGTGTCTCAGTAAAAAGGGCCCTTTACACCTGTTGTTTTAGGACAGTTGATAACACATACTAGAGCTTGTCACCTCTGTTCCAAACACATACCTTATTCGGACCCCAGGGATCCTGAGCACCAAAATTAGGTGCTCAAAAAAAAAATTTGCTTTATGCTGTCAGTTTCTCTCCTAGTCTTCTCATGGGGAGGCCACCTCTTCTCATGGGGAGGCCGTTCATCCGAGCCTCAGGGCAGTGAGAGGAGAGACCTTCCTGACTAATTTCAAATCAAGTGGAAGCATTTGCTGATGGAGAAACAACAGCAGAAGTAGTCAGTCAACGAGCATGTAGGCTGTGCGTGGTCCCTGCCCTCATGAGCAGCAGTGACCTCTGCCATGGCTGGCTTTCAGGGGCTTCCTTCCAAATCACTCAAAAGCGTTTTATATTAGAGGACATCTTGCTGCTATATCACTGGTAACGGGTAACAAAGGGTGTCTTAAATACAAAAAAGATGAGTTAGAAACAGGTGTCTCATTGTAATTTCTTTCATTGGGATGTTAAATGCTTTTTCTTTTTCCTGAGCTGGCATTTGAATTAGGATTAACTAACATTAAAAGTAATTAATATGCAACCTTTTAAAATATTTTTATACTCATGGACCATTTGCAATCCAAATGCATTTTTATACTTTTAAAAATCTTCCTATTACAGAAGTTATGTATATTCATTACAGAAAAATTAGTGACAATAGAAAATAAGAAAATCTTGTTCGATTACTAGTGATATTATTTTGGTCTCACCTTTTTTAATACGTGCATAT
>VMDR010011478.1:0-28391 GCA_007922815.1 Macrotus californicus | reverse complement strand
TTTTTATGGTCTTTTTATCAGACACACACGTTAATAAAAAACCTTTCTCACTTTCCTTCAATAGATTTAGTTGAGGCGCCCTCTGGTGGAATACTCTGCATATAGCACTACAACAGTTAAACTGCTTACAGATATTATAGCCCATAATACGACATTTTATACATTAAATATATATACCTATATTACAATAAAATTGTGAATATTCAAGTTTTCACTTAGGTTAAACTGCTAGTTGGATTCAACATTAAAATATAGGATACCACATATATAGGATTATAACATTTAAATTTTTCACTCCTAAGTATTCGGTTTGTTACCGTTATTAGATTAACCATGTGCGTGAGATGTCTAAGATAGAGAAAAATTTTATTTTACCCTCAAACTGTGTTAAAATAGAAGACACTTGGGTCCTGAATGATTTCCTTCTTTCCTAGACAGCGCCTGCCTTTTTCAGGTGAAAGGGATGAACACATCTGTGTGGACAGCAGAGAAGGCTCACCGAGGAAATAAAGGCAGGTCCCACAGGTGGTAGTGGAGCTGATGTAGCATCTTCCACGGGTGTTCCTCAGGTAACTGTCTCCGGGTGCCATGGGAGCCCGCAGGCTCTGCTCTCCAGAGTTAGTGCTAAAGCAAGTTTGTTACCTGTGATGCCCTTCTGTCCTCACTGAGGGTTGGCCTTCCCCCCAATGGAACAAAACGCTACTGTGAATGACAAACATCTTCAAGTTCCACTCAAAAGCCAGTTGGACCCCATTTACTAGTTAGCTCTGCTTTTAAAAAATATGACTATATCTAAGGCAATATCATTAAGCGATTAATCAGGTCTTTAAACTGAATTCCATCCATTATAAGTTTCACTTTTAAGAAATTGGTCTAATTTCTCCAAAACATCAAACGGGTTGTGTTAAAGTGAATCTAAGAAGCAAATAAAAAGCTAAACTCACTTAGCAGGAAGTGGTTAGGAAAATCATCTCAGGCTTGAATTTCATGGAGCTAAAGTCATTACTTTCATAATTAGTTTTTAAAGCAATTCTTTCTAATAGCAAATTCCTAAAATGACTCATCATTAAATTTAGCTCCCTCTTCATAGTAGAAGGATAAGATAATAACCCATGACAACTATCTTAAGAGTTAGATGTACTCTTGTTTTCTTACATAATGATGAAAGAGTCATGCCTAACGCTTTTCTATCTTTCTCTGCCTGGGCTCAAACCCCACTGTTTCTCTGCCGACGTTATTGTCCTGTTTGTTCTCTTGACAAATCAAGGTGAGTGGTTCCCATCACGTGCATCATTTTATCTGAAGAAGTTTACTCTCCAAGAAGGGCCACTTGTCCTCTGAGGCTCACATCCCTGGGGTCCGCTGGGCTCTGTTCTCCTGGAGAGGCTAGAAAGAAGGCTGATAGGACCATAGAGCAAATCACAGCCTGCCCACCCTGCGGCCCCAGGTACACAGGCAACACATTTAGATGGGGACTTCAGATAGTTACCCGTTAGCCTGGGAGAGTGGTTCCCAAGTGTTTTCAAACGTGGGCCATGTGGACAGAAAACCAGCGTAGAGGGGTTGGTGATAAGCATTTTTTTACATTGATGCCAATTTTGGAGTTGGCTGGAGCACATGGTTCACGTATAAAATTACCTGAGACACAAAAGTCATCCCTGAGATGCCTTTGAGACCCCACTCAGGAGATTCCCATCTAAGATGGTGACATAGGAGTCTCTAACTCACCTCATCTCATGGACACATGAATCTATAGCTGTACATGGAGCAATTCTCTCTGAAAGAAATCCAGAAATCGGCTGAGCATCTCCTGCACATGGCATAGGTCATGGCCCACCCTCAACAAGTGGGAGGCGCTAAGAACAAAGATGGCAGCTTGAACAATCACAGAGGTCGAGGGACACCTGAGATCTCAGGCCTGGCTGAACGAGAAGGTGCATCTCCAATGTGCGACCATTCCATCGAGACTCAGAGAGGTTGGCTGTTTTATACGCAGAAACCACCAAGCAGGGGCAAGGAGAAGGAAGAAACAAAGGAATGTGTTCAAAGAAAAGAACAAGGTAGAATTCCAGGAATACAGTGGTACCTTGGCACGCATCATCCATTTGTTCCGGAACTTGTGACAGGTGCTGAAACTGATGAGTACCAAACAAGGAAGCATTTTCTCTTGCAGGGTGGTGTCGCGGCGCACACCAGTTCTAGCAAGTGTGATGAGTCCTGAGCAAGCCATGAGGGATGAAACGTCTTTTTGTCATCAGGACGCAATTCGTACAGGGTTTGGCGAGTTCCGAGGTATGACTGTAGACCTAAATGAAATGGAGGTGTGTGAGACACTGGTAGAGAGACCTCATTCACATCCACACACGTTCAGCTGGCTCTTCCCAGTGTCCCAGTTTCAGAGTGCAACTTCAGGAGAATTAAACTGGTACGGCTCAAAATTCCATGAACCCTGATGACTGGATTTCATGGCAATTATGTGCATCATTGATGCCCACCTGTCAGCCTGATGCCAAGTAGTGCCAATTTCTCAGCAATAGTCAAGGAAGGGGTCAGACTCTCCAGTTCACGTGTACTGGAGAATCGGTTAAACCACAGACGGGGTGTCCTCAAGGCCTGGCAGGATATCCAAGGCCTGGGACAGTCCCGTTACCTTGGCTCACGATGTCAACTTGGTAGATTCAGGTCACATGGATACTACTCCCGTAATCCCCAAAGGGATGAGAGGCTTCTCGGGAAACTCCAACCATACCCCTCTAACATCTTCTCTGTGTGGCTGCCCTAACGTCATCCGTCTTCAGGAAACCTGGTTGTTTTCAGAGGTCCTAGAAAAGCTATTGGTGTTTGGAATCTCCAGCAGGTTTCTCTGCTGGAGGGAAGTTCTCTAGAGAGCTGCTTTTCTGGGGCCAGCATCTCCCACCCTTTGGGCAGAATCTTAGTCATGGGCTGGGAATCATTAGGTATTGGCAGCAACTGCCATTTGTTGAGTGCTTAGGATCTACCAGGGGCTGTGCTGAGCCTTTGCCTGTGTTATTTCATGTTTTCCCCATAATAACCCTGCCATGAGGTGACCACTATTGTTCCCATTTCGCAGCGAAAAATACCGAGCTTTAGAGAGGTAGAGGCAAATTCCGTGGATTTCTTCTGTAACATAAACGTCACTTCAGCCGATGGTGGTAGGGGAAATTACGCTTCTCTTGTCCCGTACAAAGACCCAGTTACCAACCTGGTGTTCATGTGCACAGTCATTCACTAAAAAAAGGCAATGAACCAACGCATTTACACACCTGTGGTATTAACATGACAGTTAAAGATTTGTGTAAGGGTTGGATCTCCCAAGGGTCTGGAAACCTGCGACATCACTGAGGCTATATTTGTAGAGGCAGTTCCCATAAGCTCCCAGTAGATAAGCTCCTCAACCCGTTTTCAGCGGTGACCAGCTACTGTTCTTGGTTGGCAGTTTATTAACTTCCCCTTCTCCTTGTTAAAGTATGCCAGGTTTTGGGATGCGCCACATTGGGGCCATCCAGATCAGCGTTTCTCAAACTTGAATGTGCCCTCAAAATCGCCTGCAGACCCTGTGAAAATGTCGATTCTGACTCAGCAGGTGCAGGTGGCTTGGGTATTCCTAAGGAGTTAGCTCCCAGATGATGCTGAAGCTGCTGGTCCGTGGACCACACTTTGAGCAGCAGAAATCTAGATCCCTCCCAAATGGAGGGGGAAGATAACAGATGTCAAAAGAACTCTCTCTTACATTTTGCAGGCTGACGTTGATTCTGGGACCATAACACCATTATGTGTCTAGAGAGACTTTGGGGGGGGGGGAATGTTATGTTTTGCTAAACTCCCTCAGTATCTTATGTTATCTAGTTCGTTTTTTAATGTGCAAGAACTTAAGATATTATACCAAAGACTCCCAGTGTTCTGTGAGGATGGCACTAGGAGGAGAGAAGATGATACCATTGGAGAAATTAACATGGAGTGAATCCAGGTTATCCAATAATGAGTTCGACTTGTCTAAAGGAATCAGATTTTTTTATCTAAAAGTTTTTTACACCTTTTTCTATGATCTATTTGAAAAAGCTCTTGGGAACTAAAGAAGGATTCATGAGGTATGGATTACACGTCATGCCTGCGATGCCTCTCAATGCGGTCCTGACCCAGTCAGCGGTGATCTGTCCCACTGTTGTATCCTGACCAGGACACTGACCAGCAAACGTAAGTGCCACCAATGCGTAATCGAGTCTGACCTCATAGAGAGTGTGTGTGTGTAGACACTGATGAGGCGGCAATTCCAGTAGCCGTCTCCACCCTGATGTCTTCGCAGGCTGCCCTTGCCCTCCCTGGAATGTTTAATCAAGAAAAGTATTTGTCATTATGTGGCAGTGACTAGGGAATGATGTCACCCATAAAAAATGGGATAATATTTCCAGTAACTTTTATGACTCATGCAATTTTCCCATACATTTAAGGAATACTTTATATAACTGCTTATCCAGGAAAGGATATTTTAGAGACAGTCTAATTTAATTTAACTTTAAACTATATCTAATCAAACTTCAATTATGCGAATGACTGCCTCATCTGAAATATTTACTTTTCATCTACATGTTTCGTACTCTCTAAACAAAGTTATAGTGAACATAGAAATGACAAAAATGTAATTGGCTTAATTATCTGGTGTTCTGTTAGCTGTGGTTTTTCTCATGTGTTAGTTATTTCTTATAATCAAGTTTTAAATGTATGCATTACACCCAGACTTGATATGTAGCATTTCACAATTAAAATATCAAGCTACGTGTTAAGTGTGTAGTATTAATTACAGGCAAGATCTATTGGTTTAGAGGAGGGAAAGTATTGAGCTTAACTGGGAGAAATAAAAGATTGTTAGTAAATCCTGCAAAGCCTTATAGAAACACAAGTAAAACGGAAAACATTCATCAGAACGACAATAATATCTATGAAGTGCCTACTATGTGCCAGGCTCTGTTGTACATGCTGGACCTGCCCCGTCTCCTTTGTTCCTCACAGGCCCAGGGACGTAGGTTCTGTGACATTCCCATTTCACAGATGAGGAAACTGAGACACAAGGAACTTAGGAAATGAGTCTAAGGTCACATCAGCCCACCATGGAGTCGGGGTCACACCTAGGCTTTCTGCTTTCAGAGCCTGCACATCTCACCACAGAAGTGGAGAAAGCTTGCATGCTTTAGACCAGGGCTGCGAACTGTGGCCCACGGGCCAAAACAGCCCTGCCCCCAGAAACCTGCAAACTGGGGGTAGTTTTCACATTTCCTAAAAATTGAAAGAAAGCCCTGGTCTGGTGGTTTAGTTGGAGTGTCATCCCAGACACCAAAATGTTGTGGGTTCGATCCCCATTTGGGGAGCATGTGGGAAGTAACTGATGGATGTTTTTTTCTCTCTCTCTCTCCCCCTCCCTCCCTCTCCTCCCCCCACCTCTCTCTCTCAAATCAACAAACATATCCTTGGGTGAGGATTTTTTTAAAAATCAAAAGGAACAAATAATATTTTTGGGACACATGAAAATGATATACAATGAAAATTCCCGTGTCCATTACTAAAGTTTTATTGGAACAAAAACCCACACTCATGTGTTGCCATATTGTCTATGGTAGCTTTCCTGTTACAACAGCCAAGCTGAGTAATAGCAACAGAGCACAGGCCCACAGAACCCAAGATATTTACTGTCTGGCCCTTTACTGAAAAAATGTACTAACTCTTACTGTAGACCAGAAGCGAAGGGCACAAAGAACACAGAATGTGAGCAAACGCATCTGTGGATCCAAGAAACTGGACTGTCTGTTCCTAAAGCTTCCTTGGCAACGGAGTGTCCCCTTGTAAACATGAGAGTGTGATGAAAACCACGCACGCGAGGACCCCAGATGGCAGCGGTGGGGGTGGAAATCACACTCGTCTCCTCCCAGGACCACACTGGAATTACAACGAAAATGTAGAGCGATGATCCTGAATAATCACCGGGAGGAAGACCCCCTGCAATTACGTAAAGAGCAGAGCAGTCCAAGGCAGAGCAGTGGGGGTCTAGCCTGCTCTTCCTGGGAGGGGTCTGAGTGTCCGGCAGGGTGGTGCTCAAGTCTTCTGCATACAGCACACACCTGTTGTTCCTCTCCCTTACTTAGTCAGAAAAAGAGCCAGGAAATCAAGAAAGGACAAAAATCTCATCACCCATGGCCATGGTTGCCTGGCAGGGACTTTGGATTGGAGACCTGCAGAGACCTTCCTGGGCGCTGGGTTAGGAGTGAAGGGAGGTGTGAGTGGGCTTGGAAGAGCAGGGGGCAGCGTGCCCAGGGAAGCCCCCTTGCCTGTGGGTCAACGGACTATAAACCCATGTGCCCTCACTATAGAGAGACAGTACTCACTGAACAACTAGCCCTTCTATACGTGTCTTGGCTGGGAAAATGTCTTTCAGTAAATTATGTTTTCTCAACATTATTAAGATTGCCTTTTACCTCCCAAATCAAGATGACCAGAGGCTATTCCAATTGTCAGGGAAGGTGAGATACCGGAGACGTATGTATCTTCATTAGAACCCCTGTTATCACTAGCCAGATGGGCTGCTGTGCTGATGCCTTCATGCTGAGGCCAGTGAAGTGGGTCAGGCCAACTAATCAAAACCCCAGAGATACCAGCGTTTTGTTCACAAGCTCCTGTGCACTTTCTCAAATGATTATATTCTATGTAATGATGAAAGAGATCCTCTGTGGCATCATGTGTGTACTCAAAGGCACACGCATCAAAAGTGTAGGTTAGCGTGTTTCACATTTGTTTTAAATTTGCACTTTGTGTCATCCCGATTCTGTCGAGTTGTATCCTGACTTTCATACGTACACAAATAAGGGTCAGTGACTTCAAAGGGGTTCACTGACATGAACAGGTAATGATGGAAACAGTAACGCAAGCACCATAGCTCAGGGTAATCTCATAAACTTAAAGAGACAACACTACAGGGTAAATCTGACTTACGAATCTTAGGAGACTTGGGATCGGTGTGAAATATGATGACGGTAATAGGTTACACAATAATGATCGAAACTTGGATTATGTTAGATCAGCGTTCATTTGTTACCGACACCCTGTCCCCCGTCTCCAGTGGGATCGGTCATTTATATTCGACCGAAGTGCAATTGATGACGTGGCTGTTTTCCTAATATTTTCAAATACTACACTGGTATGATCAAGGAAATAAATTGTCTTTTTCTCCCAGAAGAAGAAAAATGTGGTGCTTTCCAGGATGAAATCAATTAATTTGGCCACCAAAGTCATAAATCAACTCAGGACTGGATAGGTGTTCTTCCAATTGTGTTTCTTCGAGTGAAAATAGTTGCAAAACCCCTATCACAGAGGGACCTGCGGCCCCAGCCATCAGCCCAATGATAATGGTACATACTATTTCAGGCCAGAAAAATAATGAGCAATCAGACAAACTCCCTAATCAGATGACGTTGTTGAATGGTATGCAGTATCGATGGCACGCTACGTGAAATTTTCATCGAGTGTGCTAGAGACATATTGTGTTGGCCAAAAAGTTTGTATGGTTTTTTTTTCATAAAATAAGACATTTTTCCTTTCCACCAATAGCTTTATTGATTTGGATTATTTGAGTAGGTCAGCTCTCTCCAGATATTGGCTTCTAGAGGCCAGGGATGCTGCTAAACATCTTCCCATGCATGAGACAGCCCCACAGCAAAGAATTATTTGGTCAAAATATCAGTAGTACCAAGAAGCTTTGCAAGCCACTTTTGATACGTTCAATCAGCCACAGCAGCTTCTCCATGCACTGCAGAAATCTTTTTTTCTGTTTCAGTTGAGTTTTTACCTTTCTTGAAATAATAAAGCATAACATGCCAAAAATATTGCATATCTTTTTCTATCTTCAATATTAAAATGGCTGTACAAAAATTCACCAATTTTAATAATTTTTTAGTACACGTTGATGTAACAGCTGTTACAATACAATCTAACAAAACTGTTTCAAATGAAGTTAAAGACAACTAAGCACTCCTCGTGTGGAAGAAAACAAAAGAACTTTTTTTAAAAAAAAGATGTTATTTATTTATTTTTAGAGAGAGGGGAAGGGAGGGAGAAAGAGAGGGAGAGAAACATCAGTGTGTGGTTGCCTCTCACCTGCTCCCCACTGGGGACCTGGCCCACAACCGAGGCCTGTGCCCTACTGGGAATCGAACCAGTGACCCTTTGGTTCACAGGCCAGTGCTCAGTCCACTGAGCCACACCAGCCAGGGCAAAAACAAATGAACTTTTTAGCCAACCAGTATTTCACAATTACAGTTGGACGGCCTCACTCATGCGCAAAGTAGGAACTGGTTCCTGGCACAAGGAAGTGTGCTTTACACACTTTTTGTCTGGTTTATCACTAAATATTCATATAATGATTATTTTTGTGAGCCATAACACCGGCTGAAAAAGGTGCATTGGGATATGTAAGGGCAGAACGCCACTGGCTTTGCAGCAGGGAAGAGTGTGATTCTCAAGCTACAAAAGGTAGGACTCATTCTGAGTCTCAGAAACCAGCCGGTGGTCAGCCAGATGCTTATGCCCCTGATTGAGCACTGAAGGACAGATTGAAAATTGTAACCACAATAGAACCATCTCTTCATCAGCCTGCACCCAGCCAACTTGCTCCATTCACTCGTGTTCTTCATTCAAATGGTCAGTTCTCGTTCCTAACCTGTGAGACATCAATCATCTCTCCTCCTTGAAACATTTTCTTCTTTCAGCCTCCATGGTACCAACTATGGAGACAGCAAAAAGATCAATGTTTGCTAGGAGTTGGGAGTAGGAAGAGGAATAAATAGGCAGAGCACAGAGGATTTTCAGGACTGTGAAACTACTGTGTGTAATGTCAGTTTTGTGCTGATGGATATGCCGTTACTCATTTGCTTCTGTTCCGAAGTCTGTGATCATTCTTATCTTTGTTTCCCCTGCATATAATGTCTCCCCTGCCATCCCCCTCTTCCTTTAAGATTTGTTTTTTTAATCATTGGCTTTCAACAATTTTACTAGGCTGTGCCTTTCTGTGGTTTTCATTGGATTTTTCCTACTTGGGTATGGTGAGTTTTTTGGATATGTGGGTTCATTGTTTAAAATCAATATTGGAAACCTCAGCCATAATTTTGTCAAATACTTTACTTACCTCCTGCAGCAAGAATCCAGTTATGGGCATGCTCCACTGCTTATTATTCTCTCATAGATCACCAGGACTCTGATTAGTCTTTTGGCCTTTTCTTCTCTCTGTACTTCAATAACCTGAAGACATGGCAAGAGGAACTATCCCAACTGGTCTTTTCTTCTGTAGTGCATAATCTGCAATTAAATCCATGCTTGATCATTTCTACTCCTTAGCTCATTATGTCCATGTTTTTCTTTGAATCTTGGATATATTTATAATAGCTATTTTAAAGTCCTTGTCTGATAATTTTATCATCTCTAACAGTTTTGGATTTCTTTCCGTTAACTAATGAGTGGTATTTTTCTGCTTCTTTTTATGTCTAATAATTTGTGATTAAATGCTGGGAACTTATAACTTTATACTACTAAGTACATTATTGTCTTCTACTCAAGAGAATTGTATGAATTTAAATTTTTTTAGTTGGATAAGGCACACATTTAATTTACTTGTAGATCAGTTTGATCTTTTTAAGGTTTGTTCTTATGTTTTGTTAAGCTAGGTTGTAATTAGCCTTTATTCTTGGGCTATGTTAGCCCTCCCGCTCAGGCATGGCCTTTTGGGAAAGATCTACTAAATGCCTTGGTCACTTACTGAAATATCTTACTCTGTTGGGCTGAATGTCTCCCAATTGTGTGTGAGCTCCAAGGGTTGTTCAGATTATAAATTTCCCAATAACTGGGCTTTCCCTGATAGTTGTTATTTGACCAGCTTCATGGACTCTTACTACTCTTTGCATGCACAACTAAGTGTTCATCCAAAGATTCAAGGGGACCACCATGCCAATTTCTAAAACTCTTCATCTTTGTGGCTTCCTCCTCTCTAGTAGTCTACTTTTCAAATTCTAACTACTCTAGCCTCCCTGAACTCTGTTCTCTCTTCTCTTCCCAGCTCAATGAGTCTGCTTTGTTCTGCCTGAAATATGACCCCCCTGTGCTGAGGGTCCAGGAAATGCCGCCAGGCATATAGGTGGAGTGATTGGAGATCTCACCTCATAGGTTTTCTTTTTTTTCATTTATCACACTCTCACACTAGTCATTGTACAATCTTTAACAGTGATTGCGTCACATATTTTCCCTAGTCTTTCTGTTATTTATGGTGAAAAGATAGTTGCTCCACTATGGCTAAAAGTATACGTCCCTCAGCTTATAATTTTTTTAATCAACTTTGCTACTTGACTTAGAAAGTTGGTTATAGAAAGGCAGGTAGTAAGACAGCTTCTGGCTTTGTCTGCCAGTCTGAGGATCCTTAATTCATTTCAAATGATCCCCAAAACAAGTATGGAGCAAAAAAAAAGGTACAAAGCATAAGTTTAATTTCTTTTTCCTTCCTCCCTTCCTTCCTTCCATTTTCTCTTTTGCTTACTCTCTCTTTTTCCCCCTTTCATCACAGCTCCCAGTACCCAAGCTGTGGTCTCTGGTCTGTTGAATTTTACACCTCTACCTATTTGCTCTCTCCTTTTTCTCAGTGACATCTGGAAAACCCGGTCCCTCCGTTCTCTAAGTACCCTATCACTGGATCCCACTCAAACCCTATGATCATTTAGATCTTGAAGAGTTCAAAGTAGCAGGAAAATGGATCAAATGGTTAAACAACAAGGTTAGAAACCTCAGAGAAGCTAACCAAATCCTCAAAATCTTATTTGTGATGTTAAGAAAGTAAACTTGACCTAGAATTTTACTATCCAATACAATTGGCATTAGCCACAGTGCCTATTGATTATTTAAAATGTGACTAGTGCCACATGTTGAAATGGTGATATTTCATGTTCTATACATTATTGAAATATATTTCACCTGTTTTGTTGTACTTTTTTCTTTATGTGGAGATATATATATATTCCCACTGGGCAGTTCTGATCTAGAAAGCAGGAGAAGGAGGCTGGGGTTTTAAGAAGGACATGGCCAGTCTGCAGTTTAAACCTAACTGTCCAGTAGTGTGTAGAGGACAGACAAGAGAGGGGACAGTCTATGGGCA
The DNA here is from genome assembly GCA_007922815.1 of Macrotus californicus. NCBI lineage: Eukaryota > Metazoa > Chordata > Mammalia > Chiroptera > Phyllostomidae > Macrotus > Macrotus californicus. Next base: position 17,194 of record VMDR010011478.1, on the reverse strand, counting down.
AGAAAAGCAATCAGGAAAATACTGTGGTGGCCCAGGAAAGAAATAATTATTATATTCAATGTCATAAAATAGCAATTGTATGTGATAAAATTGCCATTTGCTGTATTAGTAGTAAGGAAGCTAAATGCAAATAAAATAGGTTACCGTAAAATATGCGTGACTTTGTTTTGAAGAGCAGATACCTGGTCTTATACACATGTACATACACACATATATTGAGATCTCCTGCTGTACCCACTCTTGACTATGTTTTTAGATCAGCTCTAGACTAACACAGACCAGGAGAACATGACCTTCTGTGGATTCACAGTCTTCTAGGGCTGGTGGAAAAAATCTGGCCCTCCAGATTTAGCTCTGCTACTTAGCAACCCTGTGTCCTTGGGCAGGATGTTTAAACTCTCTGAGTCTTTCTGTCTTCATAAGAAAAATGACTAAAACTTTCTCAGGTTCTATGGAAGATTAAATGCAAAAAGTTGAAAAGTATATGAAACTAAATGATGAATCCTATCAAAATTTAGGTATGTTCGATATTCTGTTCCATGAAGTAAACCATCTTCATGCAGCACGGAGGAGGGTTGACTACAGTCTCACACCCTGAGTCGGGGGGAACTGAACCCCCTTGTATTTGATAGCATGGTCGCTCTGGAAGGGGTGCGGCCGCAGACTCTGGATCATTGCAGTCTCCTTCTGCTCAGGGAAGTGTGGCTTCCCCGGGCGAGCACATTTTCGCTCCCACTGGTGGCCCTGGCAGTAGGACTACACTGGATGAGGGGGGTTCTCAGAAACTTAAGTAAATGAGACCTCGTCTGGTTCACATGCTGGTTATCTGGCCCCACAGGTGTCCCCGAGCCTTTCTTTCTCTTGCCCAGAGTTTGTATCACAAGGTTGCCAGAATCAGAGCCTAGACTTACATCAATATTTACCCCCTCTGCAAATATAGCTGTTGGATTAGTAACTTCCACGTTTGGGATTTTTATTTTTAAATGTCCAAGGTTTCAAAGTCAACCCACTTCCAAGGCCATGAGCTACCTGGGCAAGGACTGCCTTGGCTCTGTCACCTTCCACAGGGCCCACCTTCCAGCCTGCCGTCCCGAGATGTGAGGAGAAACAAAGGCTGGTGGGGAGCAGTTTTGGTGGGAGCTGCCATCCACCTCCCTGTGGCGTTTGGGAGTTTCTTACGTATCCAGCAGGTTGAACTGCTCCAATCACACGTAAATCACAGCTGGGGGCCCAGGCAGTATTGGGGAAATTTCCACTAAACCCTGAGGTATCATATGGCCTCAGATTGCTTGTGAAACAGTGGTCACTTCCAGGACTGAACTGCAAAATGCCTGTTAAAATTAAAATTCTACAAAAATGGAATGAAGAATTGAGCACCTAATTTTTATAATTCTGGAAGTGGCAGGAAAGGGAGTTTTTGAAGCCAAGAATTAGAAAAAAAAATCTGTCAAAGCATCAGCGTTATCTGTAAGTACCATCCAGATCTCATGGTAAAATTTATGCCCAGGATTCAATGTTTGGTTCTGAACTGTTCTTGTAAGTAGGAGAAATTGTTGTACAATACAATAATCTCTATTGGTTAAGGTAATGCTAGTTGCTATAACCCTGAAGTATCAGTGGCTTAAAACAATGGGAATTTATTTCTTGCTTGTGAAAAATTCAAAATGGGTCTTTGTGACTGATGGCTGGCTTTTCCCTAAGCAGGGAAACAAGGCTCCTTCCATCTTGTGGCTCTGCCAGCCTCAACATATGGCCTTCAAGGTCCCCGTACTTGCCTGAATCAAGCTATGGAAGGCAAGGCATGAGAGGACCATGTGTGAGTTTTTATGACAGAACCAGGACTGGTGCAACATCTAGACACTCCCAGCTCATTGGCTGGAAGTTGATCAGGTGGTCCATCTTCCTGCAAGGGAGATTGGGTAATAGCGTCTAGCTCTGTTCCATATAAGAAAAGGCCACCAGCCTCTGCCACATACTCTACACAGTCCTAGATAGCGCATTAGTGGTCTGAAGGAGACAACAGGGTTGATGAAATTGTACAACCCAGCTAAAGGTTCAGCAAGATTGAATTTCAAATGTCATTCACCCAGAGCTCACCTGATAAGTTCCTGATTATGTATGATTCCCTTCTTTGCTTTTATAAGTTTGGGAAATTGAATCTTCCCAAAAAATTCTAAAATTTGAACCTATTTCAGTTTATAAAACAATTCCCCATGTACTCTCGTCTCTGTCTCGGAATTTGGTGACTTTTGGTCCTAATTCTACATACAGCCTCTATTGAACAAAGGTTACCTGAATTATAGGTTAAATATTATGCTTTCTAAAATGCCAACTCAGAACATTTGTGTGAATTATTTGGTAATTCACACAAAACATATTTTACTTCATAGTAAACCCCAAAGTAAACATTGGATCACTTTGCGGGGGGGGGGGGGTATTTGTTTGTTTGCTTGCTTGTTTTGAGTAAAAAGAGCTTCAGAAAATCACAGTCCTCTACTATGAGGTTGTATAGGCAGCTTTCACTGTAGCAATTATGCAATAGAAATTGCCTTTTATTTTCATTCCCTCTCTGTTTAGTTCATTCATTTAACAGGGATATGTGAAAGGTCTCGGATGTACCATCCATGGAATTCTTTCTTGTGCCTTCTGTCCTGATTTTAACATTTCCCCTGCCCAACTTTCTTGAACTTTCCTCATATACATATCATTTCACTGCTTTTTTCTGTAACTGTAAATTTGTCAGGGAACTGAGTTATTTGCCCATATTTGACCTATAAGTGTGGCAACTTCAAATGACTGAGTCCGCATGCGTGATGCTCTCAGGCTAAATGGCAACAATCTCTTAAAATTATGCTATGCCATTACCATCTTTTGAAAATTTATTTTAGACAGTCTATCACCAACTGAAAATACCCCAGTTCTTTTCTATCAAATACTTTTCTTTCAGATTATTTTGCCCAAAGCACCTTTTTCAAGTTGAATTTTATTTTTCTCTCTTATTCATAATCTCCTCTGATGGCAGGGATCACTGCTTCCACCACGATGTTCTTAGAAGTTCCTTTTGTCGGTTCATTTGTGCTTTTTTCCATGTTATCACTGAGAAATAAACTAGTTCTGTGGACTATTAAAATAAAATATCAAGTGTTTTTCTGAAAGGAATGAATTCTCTGGAAGAATTGCCTCTATTTCACTATTTTTGAGGGTAAGGCAAGATTATAAAAACTGCCTAAGCTGGTAAGCTTTTAGTATTTGTTTTCAAGAATGTTGCTATCGCCCTGACCGGGTAGCTCAGTTGGTTAGAGCATCGGCACGTACACCAAGGTTATAGGTTTGACCCCTGGTCAGAGCACGTACAACACTCATCCAATGAATGCATAAATAAGTGGAACAAAAAATCAGTGTTCTCTCTCCCTCCCTCTCTCTCTCTCTCTCTCCTTCTCCTCCCCCCTCTAAAATCAATAAATAAAAATTTTTTAAAAAGAATGTTGCTATGAAGTCTGAGAAGACAATTTAGTTGACACATACCCACAGGCCCGCACAGAGATTTGTATATTTAAAAGGAGGCAGACTAGGACCTTTGCTGCCACTAAATCCTGGTGGTTCTGAGCCTTGTATAATCAGACTGGAAGGGAATTGTTCATATCTACCCTTTTCTCGTCTGCCCACGAGTCCTATGGAAAACTTTACCTACTCTATCACTTTTGGTTTATTTATGATTAAAATTATAAATATATCACTGGCACCTCCTTTCTACTCATGTCACTTTCTCGTGGGACCGCTCAAAAAGATAAGGCTTGCGTATAAAAGGGACCTTCGGGTTCCAGCTGGTTGTGAGCGGGACCTGCTGGAACTGCCACGGTGAGTCCGGAGCGTGTTTTCCAAGCCTAACATATTAGTATTTACCTATTCCCCTCCACCTCAGCAGTCTAGCTGAACTTGAATTATGCCCATCTTTTAAAAATTAATTTAGCCAGCTTCACTCCTATTTTTAACTTTGTTTAGATGCTTCCAATCTGGGCACTCGCACTGCTGCTGGGAACAGTAGTAGGTAAGTAAACATGTTGACATGGTGCTCAGTACTTCCGAGAAGGGCTGTGATGGCCGAATTCAAGGCACAGTGAGGGAAAGGAGCAAAGCAAGAAAAGTGCGTGAACAAGGTCACAAGCGCTCGGAGTGAGGTGGCCAGATAAAGCCAAGATACCCCGTTAAATTTGAATTTCAGATAAACAACATGGGATCGTTTTCTCTAAAAAAATATTCATTGTTTATCTGATACTCTAACTTGTATTTTTATTTGCTAAATTTAGCCACCCTAGCTTGGCACCACGTGGGGTTTGAACCCTGGTTCCACCAGTCGCAAATATACTCCCCTGAGCACAACTCTCAACCTCTCTAGTGGTGCCCATTTCACTATTGTCATCTGTGAAATGGGCACGCACCACCACCCCTCTCGTAGGAGCATCGTGAGACTTGGCTAACCCAGCTCATGTCAATCACCCTGCCCAGCCCCTGGCACATCATAAGATTTCGAGGATGCAGCCCCTGCAACGGCCACTACTCCTACTCCTACTATTAATCTAGATTGTCCTCCTTGACACCCCTTCCTTGGTGGTGGTCTTTTATGGGTAACGTGTAAGGCTCGAGTTGAGTCAGACTGCTGATTATCTGTTTGATTATTTGTGAGCAGCTTCTTCATCACAGGAATCCAGGATGCCCCTTTAACAGAGGTTAGACAGAGCCTTAAACACGCAGTCATTTGCAGATATAAAGCTTCGGCCTTGGCATGAAGCGAGCTCCCCACCCAAAGCCCAAAGCCAGAAGGTGGCTACAAGGAGTTGAGGGCCTCGCCTCCCCTATGAAGCCCCGGGGAGACAAGGCTTCTTCTTTCTTGAGCACCAATGGCCCAAGAAAGATTATCTGAGTTGAGAGGCTCAATGGGACCTCACACAGGACTGCACAGAGGGAGGAGGGGAGTGAGGGGGTCCTATGTGGTAGCGATGAGGAGCTGCAGCCTGTCTTTAGCTTGGACGTCGTCTATCAATGCTGTTCTGTGAGTGTGTAGAAAGAAAGAAGTTTGGGGGTGAGAAGGAAGAAAATATGCCACAAAATATAATTTAACTCATATTTTGTCCAAGATACCATGAAAAATGAGCCTTCTGGTTGAACTAACATCCCTGAAACCTTCGGGGTGGTTGCAGGAAAGGAACTCTGCTTCCAAAGACTTGGCTGCTTCAGCGATGATGCCCCCTGGGCAGGAATTGTGGAGAGACCCCTCAAAATTTTGCCCTGGAGCCCCAAAGAGGTCAACACCCGCTTCCTCCTGTACACCAATGAGAACCCAAACACCTTTCAAGTAAGAGTGCTCGTTGTTTTCAGAACTTGGTTCCGTCTGTTTTATGTGATAAGGATATTGAACTTTTAGTCTTCTAAAGACGGCAAGTCAATGAAATTTACATCTTTGAAGACTTTTAGGACTGTGAGCTTAAATATTATTTTATGTAACTTTGTTTTTAAGGGGTTCATTGTCTTGATATTATTCTTATCTCACTTCTATGGTACCATTTAATAAATAATTTAGCTATGGATATATGTATACACACATATAATCTCTCAATATTTTATATAAATTTCAACACGTTTTATGTATAGAAAATACACATACACATTAACCCTCCCATTGCATGGAGATGAGACACCCCAACCACCAATATCATACCAGACATATTACCCCAAGTTGAACAATTGCAAAAATGTTGTGGCGTCTAGAAAGTAGCAACTTAAGGATGGTTGCAGATAGCTTGGCTGAAATGGGAGAACCCTTCCTCACGAGGCTCCTGAGTCCGGGCTGTCTTCTCCCACCACCTCTCTCCATGTACAACTGGATTCTACCAGAAACTTGATGTCAAGCACTTTTCTCCCCCAACAGGAGCTTGTTGCAGATCCATCAACCATCGAGGTCTCCAATTTCAAGACAGATAGAAAAACCCGCTTCATTATTCATGGATTCATAGACAAGGGCGAAGAAAGCTGGCTGGCCAATATGTGCAAGGTGAGACGTGGTCCTCTCCCAAGGCAAGACTGTTTCTGGCGTGATCATGGGAAAGGCACAGACCCAACCAATCAGGATAAATGCTGGCCACGGTGACAATGGAGAAGCCTCTAGTCTTGCTGGGTAGGGCTTCCAGCATCGGTCCAGGAGGTGGAGGGGCTGGAGGGGGCCTGACACTTTCAGGACAGCAAAGTTGGCAGGCATTTGGTGGCTTTGGGTAATAGTTATTCAACAAAGAATTCAGAGCTATTTCAGAGTTTAGCAACACATGTTGCTGTCCTGATAAACATGAGTTGCATTTTCAAGAGCTTTTAATTTTTTTTTCGATAAGCTTTCATGTCTGTACGAAGAGTTAATATAACTCATTTTGCCCATGAGAACATTTTCCCTTTGATTTTCACTTGCTACTCTGCAATCTCCTAAGGTAATGATAGCTAGGAAATTTGTGTAGGTTTTCATCTCCGGCTTCTGTTGTTCCCACAGTAGTAGTGATGCTATTTTCTTTAATTTGCCTTCGGCTATGTGGCCTGTGATAATGAAGAATTTTTGAAAAGAAAGAAAAATCAAACAGAACAAAATTTCCTAGTAACGGCCAGGTAACTAACTGCTCAAGGGACATTACCATTGATTCATTTATTCACCAGCCTTCCGTGGCCTGCCATTTCTTCAGAGGTCGCAGGAGAAAAGATGTAGAGGTGGTTATAACGCTGCTTAATTTCAGACCTGTCTATGACTGAGGCCAAAGGCTGACTGGAGACCACTCCAGAGAGTTTCTGCTCACCCTGCAGACAGGCAACATGAGCGGGCTAATTCTCTTCCCAAGTTTAGGAAATCATCAGTAAAATGATCATTTATCTTCTAAAATAATTTAAAGTTGATGATGAGTGGGGGGGTAATAAGTTACTATACAACAGTAAAGAAAAAATAAGTGATTCTCATCTCCATAGGAACGTAGGCCTTGAGATGTGTGTGCAAAATTTATTTCTGAGATCGCAGTTGTGTTTTTCCTGCATTTGATTTGGCTTTGGCGACATTGTTGCACTCCCATGGAGAAAAGTGGGTTAAAGTCCAAGGTTAAAGGTCCTAGATTCTAGTCCGATCCTACCCATGATATTAGCAAATTGTTTCCCCTCTTTGAATTTTTCTATCAGTAAAATGAAAGAGTTGGAGATGATTTCTAAGTCTGCTTTATTCTTCTCAAATTCTTCTTGGAAAAATGGTGAGAATATGTATAAACACCCACTCAGATAAAATTCCTGTCAGATCTAATGTTCAGGAAACTCTCATGGGTCCCTATCAAACAAAATTCCAGGAGCAATCTAGTAGATTATGCTTTTATGTCAAATAACTCTTCAGTAATATACAATAAACCGTGTTTGTCTAAAAACTTTGATAAGTTTTCCCATTATGGAAAAGGTTACTCATTTATTTTCAATACATTTATTTTAGGAGTTCCTCACATAGTCTTTCATTTTTACATTTATTTATTAGTTCAATAAATATTTATTTAGCATCTACTATGTGCCAGGATGTTCACACCACCAAGGATACACAGTGAACAAGACAGGCAATGTCCTGGTGTATTCTAGTAAGAGATGATGTTATGACATTATGAAGCTCTAATGAGACAACCTACTGTACCATATTTTATATATATTTTCCATGAAACAGGCGTTTATGGAACTTTTGCATAGAAATCCCAAAAATCCAGTTCCCGTTATGGCCAAGCATCCAGTCTGGAGTCACTTTAAACTTTAAAAGGGAATCCATTTCCACAACAGACTAGAAGTTTATTTACTGCTTTGGGGTCAGAAGCAAGCATGATATTGTAAATGCTAGTCTTCCAATGTAGTCATTGGGAATTAATAAAGATTAACTCTGAATCATTTGCCTGTTTATTGTATCTCTTCTGCCAGAACATGTTCCAGGTGGAAAGCGTGAACTGCATTTGCGTGGATTGGAAAAGTGGCTCCCGTACGGCGTACACTCAGGCCTCACAGAACACCCGGATTGTGGGGGCAGAAGTGGCTTATTTTGTCGAAGTCCTTCAGGTAACTTTCATATGTAAAATTCTATGCATGCTGCTCTCTGGATTTTCTTCCAAAGAACAACAACAATAAAAATACTGTGATTTGACTTTCCCCTTTGTTGGAAAAAATTTAAAAAAAAAATCTAGATTTGGGCTTCAACAATTTGCCTGTGAAGGTCAATAGACTAGTTTTTCTTAAATATGGTATTATTCAAGCACCCAGGTAGGTTATTTCTACTGATTTCTCCCAGTATTTCTTTTCATTTTACCAGTTCTTAAACCAAGTTGACAAGCTAACGTCAACCTCAAGATTGAACTAGTTTTTTGTTTTTGATTTTTGAATTTTTTAAAGATGTTATTTATTTATTTTTAGAGAGAAGGGAAGGGAGGGAGAAAAAGAAGGAGAGAAACATCAATCAGTTGCTGCCTGGATGCACCCCAACTTGGGACCAGGCCTGTAACCCAGGCTTGTTCCCTGATTGGAAATTGAACCAGCAACCTTTCGTTTCTGGGATGATTCCCAACCAACTGAGCCACACCAGTCAGGGCCGTTTTTTATTTTTTAAGAGAAGCACAATGATAACAAGTTAACCTGATCTATTAACAAAAAAAAACAAACAAAATACTAAACTTCAAAGTGCCTAAATAATTGCTCTCAATATTATTTTCTAATCCAAATACTTGCTTTACTATGTCTAGGTAACAATTCCTCTTATCCATCAAAAGGTCTCTCTACATAATAAAATAACAAAATAAAGCCCTATTTCTACCAGTTTAAATGTTAAAACCATCATCATTTTCTATTATAACTGAAAAAATTAGGAAAATTGCTTTGTGGGGAGGAGTATGTCTCCCTAGAGCCCCATTGGTCAGAGGCCCCCTTCCACGCCCGTCTTTTCAGTATGTGAAAACATTGTGAAGGAGTCTCTCTTCCCAACAGTCGGCCTTTGGTTACTCGCCCTCCAATGTCCACATCATTGGCCACAGCCTGGGCTCTCACGCTGCTGGGGAGGCGGGAAGGAGAATCAATGGGACCGTTGGACGAATCACAGGTTGGTCAAAACAGTAAAAGCTACAAAATGAGACTGTGTGTAGCCCAGATGGTGCCTGAAAGGTCAGGAATGTGGTGCAGCCTGCTTTTTACCCGAGGAGACTGAGGTTTTCACATTTTCTGAATTGGGCCATGCGATGAGAAGGCAGCGTGTGCCGAGGCCCCGTGAATGTTTTATTGGTGCCCATCTTTGGCCTACAGAGCTCTGCCATGCATATGAATGTTGCATGTGACTAAAATGTGAATTGAGAGCATCTAGAGGTCTTATTCACATCTATTTTTCCTTTTTCAAGCATTCACAAAGGACATGTTTCATGAATAGGATAAACAGCACGAATAATAGAGTAAATAATAAATGGAATGAAACCGAAAAAGCTCAAAAATGTATGGTTGATTATATTCTGCTTCAATGGCAATTGATCATTAGCCCAATTCTTCATCAACCACAACCCAAAAGAGTTGAGTGGCGGGGGGGTGGGCAGGCAGGCAGTCAGGTGGCCTTGGGCTGCCAGTTCTACATGATAAATTAGACAAAATATATTATTTTGCCAATCTCAGACTACTTACATCTGGCCAATGTTGGGTACTCGGGTCCTAAAACACCCCCTGTGAATTTATAAGAAAGATTTTGCTACCCTCCGTCTGAGAGGTAACTCAGAAAATGACCACTTTCCTCTTCTATCCTCCAGCTCTGATTTTCTTTTTAATACTTTGGATAAGTTGATTACGTTTGGATTTGTGGAGGCACCTGGAATGTCTATCATTAATTTGCTGGAGAGAGCCTTCTTTCCCATAGTCTGTAAAGGTTTATGAGAGCCTAGTCAGCCAGGCACTACGCGAAGCCACGTAAGCCAAGGTCCTTGCTCTCGTGGGAAGTTAGAGTGGAGTGGGGACTCTTTTACCTGAACAGCTTTTGGGAGAGCTGTGTCTCCGAGTCTGGCTCTTTTCTTGTAACTGCTGCTAGTGATCAGGGCTGTCCCAGTGACTCAAGCATCCATAAATGAAGCAGAATTCCATGGCTGGAGGACAATTCCCTTTAATGTGAATAGTAAATTAGACACAGAGTTCCCTCCAGAAAATGGTAAGGTAGGGAAGAACCAGCTCAACTCTTTCATGCCTAACTCCTGCTGACTGCCGTGAAACAGGTGACTGTGCAGGTACACCGATAGATGTTGACATGACGCATCTTGTCACTTTAGGGTTGGACCCAGCTGAACCTTGCTTTGAGGGGACACCCGAAATGGTCCGACTGGACCCCAGCGATGCCCAGTTTGTGGATATAATTCACACAGACGCTGCCCCCATAATCCCCAACATGGGTGAGTTTCTCAATTTGTCCTCCTGGATTGTTTTGTGAGTCTATACATTCAAGTGTTTTAGAGGATTTTTAGTCTCTATATTCCCATCATCTTTCCCATATTTTAAAATTCTCCAGGGTTTGGAATGAGCCAGGTTTCAGGACACCTGGACTTCTTCCCAAATGGAGGCATACACATGCCCGGATGCCAGAAGAACATTCTCTCTCAGATCGTGGACATAGAGGGGATCTGGGAAGGTGCGACCATCGTGTGCAGGGATGTTTCCGGAGGGAAAGTTTGTGTTTTGTTTTGTTAAACTTTCTGAATATTTTGGTATTGGACAGGTGTCAGATTTTCTATGACAAAGTGCTTTTTAATTGTATCCCCAAGATACGGGATTTTCACTGGGGGAAGTGGGCATGAGGAGACTGTGAGAAAGAAAATGTATTTGCCATCAACTTTCTAAGAATTGAATTCAGGGAATGCATTACTAAGTGATAGGTGTATCTGTATGAACCAATCTTCTCCTTCCGAAGTTATTCAGAACTCTTTTTGAAGTTCCATTTCAAGAAAGAGCTATTTTTATATTTAAAAAAAAAAAGCTTTTCTCCACTAGCTGTGACATAACTATTATCATCTTAAACAGTACTTAACTTCTAATTTCATCAGGAATCATAAATACAGTTCATAAATGATTTTGTCCTGTGACCCTCATGAGTTCACAGTAATTAGAGAAATCTGTTCGTCAACTTAACTTTAACCCAATCAAGACGTTGACCTGGAAAAATCAAAACTGTCACTGATGTGGAATCGTGCCTGTTTTCAAAGGCTCTCGTGACTTTGTTGCCTGCAACCACCTGAGAAGCTACAAGTATTACTCTGACAGCATCCTCAGCCCCGATGGCTTTACTGGATTCCCCTGTGCCTCGTACAAAGCTTTCACTGAGGTAAGTAGACTCCACCTGGCACCTAAACAATCTTGTTCCCATCACATCTCACGGCTCGTGTGGTCCCTGCCCGTGCCGTGCGTTCAGCGGATGTTGCTGTATGACTCTCACATCTGTATCCTTTCTGTCATACAGATTTATTTTAATAGTGGTAAGATGCTGGAGATTTTTAAGAAATGGGCTTGTCTACTGAAATGTCTCATATCTGTCTTGTTCTCTTGCTTCTGCATATATCAGGTAGAAGTTCCATTTTGTCTTGGAAAAAATTCTAAGTTAAAAAATAGTCTATGGGAATCTGAGCTGTGGCTATAGGACGCTGATGAGCACGGAAACCTTGTCTTACATGCTGACTCGATAAAACTATATAACATCAGGCGTGTGGATGTTTCTCTGCAATCTCATACTTGCCGAGATTTTTTCCCTGAGTTTTCATCTTGTTTGGTATTCTCTAGATATCTAGGTTAAGATCTTTAAGTGTGATCTTGAATATGACATACCTGTTCCCCATTTATTTTTAATTGCTTTTCCTTACACCACATTTTTTCAGATGAAAATGTATACTCTATGTCATTTAATGAAAAAAAATGCCAAGTAACATTCCAGGTGAAGTCATAATTACCAAGGACATACACTTTAGTGATGAAGACAGAGAATATGAATCTAGGGCTCACCATTAAAATGCTGAATGATTTGTGGCAAACTACTTAACTTCCCTAAGGCAATTTCTTCATTTCTAAATGTAAATAATAATGGTAGGCTTCACAGATTTGGTAGGAGGATTCAATGAGAGGGCATGTTAATTGCTTAGCCCAGAACCTAAAATATAATAATTAGCATTCAACAGCTGTGAGCTATTATGTGTGAGTTTGGGGAAGGTGTGTTGTATATTTTATTTCCAGTACAGCTTACATATACAACCAGAACACCCCCCTTTCTTTGGTCTAACTTTATTTTTATCTTTTTCCCATAGCCCTCCCTATTCTCTAGGTAATGGGGAAAACAAACAAACAGAGAAGCTTTAGGTTTCATTCAATTAAAACTTAATCTGACTCAGTAATACAAGCAGACCTTTTAGGAGATGCTCAGACACTTTTATGAGAAAAATTCTCAGTCTGGCAGATTTCTCAGCCTTTCTCTCCAGGCTGGCGCTGGGCAAGGTGATCATGGTGGTGGTCAGCATGTGTTGGGCAGAGGGAGAATGTGGGGGCCTGCCTTATCGACAGGCCCATGGCAAATGTCTGCTGATGAATTCTGGTGGTATCCACTTTCTGGCTCAGGCAATACCCTCAGAGAGCTGTGGGCATTCTTCCTGGCTGGTTCAGTCTCTCTTTAGCCTTCATTGGATGCAGACCCGGTTCTTAGCCCAGTTCCTCTCTGGTTCATTGATCCAGGAGTGGAGCAGCCTTGCCCTTCCATAGTGAAATCGCCATGTTTGTCCTTCCTACTCTGTGCCCCCTTTCCCCTCTCATCTTCCCACACTTCCTTGGCCCACAGTTCCGGTATGATCCATCTTTTCCAGACCCAACCGTAGGGCTAAGCCTTAGCAACCAACTGGGGCATTTTCTTTCCACACTGAGAGAATTCCAAGATCTGAAGTTTTTAGACTTTGATATGCTCAGTGGGAGCTAAAGAAATTGAGAAAAATCTGACTGTTGAGTCTGTTGTCCTCCTACTGGGTCCTATTTTGCGATCAACAGCTGATTATCACTTCCTGCTCTGTGTCTTGTACTTTCTGAAATAAATTCTAACCACCTGCAGGCAGATAGATGTGTAGGGGCAACTGGAGCAAAAGAGAAAAGATCCGAATATATATATATATTTACATAAATTATCTTTTGTGTGATGTTTATAACATCTTTGTTAGTATTGTGTTATTTAACAGTGAAATTTCTGATTCGTCATTGTAAAATAATGACATGCATTTTTAGCCTTTGCTGAGACACTGTTAAGTCCTCTTTTATTATCAGAACAGAATTGGCTTCAGAATATTTGAGTTGTAACAACATGTGAAAAAAACAATGATGTACTCTTATAAGAAATAGCATCATCTTTCATCACCTATTTATTTTCCCTAGAACAAGTGCTTCCCCTGTCCAAATGGAGGCTGCCCACAGATGGGTCACTATGCTGACAGATTTCCTGGGAAAACAAAGGATATAGGCCAGACATTTTATCTAAACACTGGTGATACCAGCAATTTTGCCCGTAAGTCTCTACTTGATTGGCTTTCAATTCTGAATGCTATGTATTTTATCATGCCCAGTAAAAATGCATGAAATTCCTTTTCTGTACAAAACATTTTTGAACACCCCACCCCAATGTGGAAAAATACCCAGATGCTGTGCTCAGCTAATGTGGATGATAGAACAGGGTTTAAGGAGGGAACTATGAATAAAACAAAAATAAATCTCTTCATATTTGATTCTGGTGCTGAATTCAGGAGGCTTCTTCTACGCCAGCTTGTTCATATTCAGTCAAAAGTTTCAGTGAGCAAAATTCTGAAGTTTTGCACAAACAGAAAAGTCATCCAGGAGAGAGATGGCAGAGGATGTGGGAATGGAAAGGAGTTGACACATTCAAGAGATATTTTGGACTGCAGACTCTGGTGGGGGGGGCGGGGGGGCTGCAGATTAGAAAACGCATGGATGGTGGAACATAGGACCTACTTCAGGTCTCTCCTCCAGTTCACAGAGGAGGGAAACTATTGGGGAGTCAATGAGTCAGTTGCATTGTAAAAACTAAAGCTAAGTTTTATCCCTCCCCAACAACCCACACTAGCTCAATATGGTAAAAAACAAAAACAAAAACAAAACTGGTGGTTTACTATTGACTAGAGCCTTAAGTTGGTTACCACAAATTAATACATTTCCAAAGGCAATGGAAAGTTGAATTGTCACATTTTTAAATAAATGTAGACTATTCAGACAAAGACGAGCGTACTCTAAAATGTGGTGATCTATGAAAATGAAGTGAATTGATAAAAATGTCATAGTCTACTATTTTCTACTTGCATTTTAACATAAAGTTCTTTTAACATTTAGGAATAAACTGTTAGGTTAAAAAATTGAAAGCAAAATAGATGATTTTTTCTCTTGCCCTCCCCCAATGCCTGTCCTCTGAACGTTGAGATAAAAGGAATGTCTCTGACTATTAGAACTACCAATAGAGGTTATAAATTATTCAGAATTCAGCAGTAGTGGAATTCAAGGTAGCCTGCTTCCAGTATCTTCTCTGCAAACTGACGTTCTGCAAACCCTCCCTCACCCCTCATGCAGGTTGGAGGTATAAGGTGACTGTTATTCTGTCTGGAAAGAAGGTTAGAGGACACGTGCTAGTTTCTTTGTTTGGAGATAAAGGAAACTCTAAGCAGTATGAAGTTTTCAAGTGAGTAAAATATAACTCTAAGCTTCTTAAATGTTGGAATACCCTCACACTCAATGTATGTTGTGGACATAAAAGTTTATTCATTACCATCTGAGCATATGGTACTGCCACCTATCATCAAAAAGAAAAGATTATTTCACTCTTGCACCTTAATACATTTCAGAACTTTGCTTCTGATTTTTCTCTCTGCTACTTCCTAAGAAAACCCCTGATATTTACTTTGATGAGTGGCATCTGATTTATAATCAATAAATAATTATTCTGTCCAAAACAACTGGGGAAAGATGATATATATGATGTCATCATTTATTAAATATTGGGAAGATTATGACTAAAACATGTTTGAAGTTTTATTAAAGCAAGAATGACTTTAAAGCAATATGAGTTATTAATGGCAGACAAACTACCACCAAGTTACCATACACGTCTGCACTTATTTAATACATTACAATGACAAATGTACTATTAATCATCAACTTAGAGATGCATTGTAAGCTGGTTTTAACTTTTTAACTCCCAAGGGGCGTTCTCCGACCAGAGAGTATTCATTCCAATGAAATTGACTCAGATGTGGATGTTGGAGATTTGCAGATGGTTAAATTCGTTTGGTATAACAATATCATCAACCCAACTCTACCCAAAGTGGGAGCATCCCAGATCACAGTGGAAAGAAATGATGGAAAAGTGTAAGTAATAAAAATCCAAAGAGATTTGACATGTTGAATCACATTTATAGTTCCAGTCCTACAGAAAGTTTACTTTAAGCTAAATCTCCTACAATGTTCTCCTACATCCCACCCATAGGTGTGGCCTAATATCTTTAAGATCTTTAGGAGAAGGTGTAGAACTAGGAACACCCCTTTGATAGATTTGTAGATGAGAGTTATGTTATCTAAGACAAGCTATGATAGAATGAGAATCTGGGTTCATGATCTAAGGTGAGAAGGACTTCATTTCACAGCTGTGCCTTGGGCTGTGTGTGCTTAGTGTGTGTGCCTTCTCCAAACGTCCCGGGTTCAGCAAATTGCCACTAAGAGTATGAAGAAAACAACTTATCGAGAAATACAAATAGACTGTTCTGGATCATTGGCCCCCTTCGTGAAGACAAAGGTCAACCTTTGGTTCCAACCAAGACTAAAGTGTGTGTGAGCCAATGATATTTACCATGGTGAGCCACCGGAAAACGTGAACTGATGATGATGATAACCCTAACAGAACCAATACGAGCCCAGTGTTCTGAATATAAAGCCTATTCTGAAGCATAGTGCTACACTCCTTCTGTCATCACGTTGTTCAGGGCCTAGAAGAGCCCGCCGAGGGGGCTTTTGCTTCTGGCAACGAGGGAATAACAATGATCGAACTGACATTCTCAATTGAAAAAAACTGAAACTCAGACAGAAAGTCTATAAAATAACAGTTTCTAGACACTGAACATTAGGCAACAAAGGAAAGTGATCCCTGAAAGACAAGAAACAAATAAGGTAGAAGAGCTTCACAATTGTTCCAGCTTACTGCCCGGAGAGTGTTTTCAGGATGTCAAATGAGGAGGGAAATTTCAGACAGAGTCCAGTGGACTCCCTGAGTTAAGGAGACATAGCTAAGAATCCAGAGTACCCAAGGCAACTAGATTTCAAAGGACTTAGCACCAGAGAGGAGAGAGCTACAGAGAGAATCTCAGAAACCTGGAAAGTTCTGTTGAATGTTCATCAGAGCACTGATCAGCACATATGTGTGAGGAAACTAACCAAGGCCAGTGAAATATCCGTCTGAAAGGACTAGAGGGAACAGTGCCCAGTAATCTTACAGAGATGGGAAGAGAACCTGTTCCCACTAACCAAACTGGAAAGGTTCACAAGTCAAGAAACATTGGGTAGAATATTTAGGAAGGTCTTACCCCAGTTGCAGGAAATAACTAGCCTAGATTGAACAAGACCTGGAAGTTTTCAAATTGTTTCTAAATAACTGAACTGCAACCCAAAGTGTAGCTTAAGAAAATTTGTAGGAATACAAAAGTATCCAGCAGCAAACGGGCTAAAACTCACACATTATGACATTAAATAAGTTTCTCAGGTATACAAAAAAAAATCAGGACAATAAAACCCCTGATGAAGATAATAATCAATCAGTGAAAACCAAACCAGAACTGACACAAATATTATAATAGCGGGCACAAACATTAAAACAGTTATTAAACTTGTATTCCATTTGTTCAGAAGGTTGTTAGAGGCATGGCATATAGGAAAGAAGACCCAAGTTTAATTTCTAGAATTATGATATTTGAAATTAAAAAAACAGGGTGGGGTAAAACTAGGTTTACATTTGTATGTAAAACACAGTTTATTCTCGTATTATTATTTACTAATTATTGCATTATTTTTCTATACAAACAACTGTAAACCTATTTTTCCCCACCCTGTACACTGGATGCAATTAACA
>VMDR010011477.1:0-28388 GCA_007922815.1 Macrotus californicus | reverse complement strand
GGGAGCAGTTCTCTGACCCACACTCTTAAGAAATTGAATAGCACCTCACTATGAAGTTTTTGGCTGCCTAGAAATTAAAGAAAGGACTAGCTTCATGCTGTTTAGATGTTTTTCAATCATCTATTTTAGAGCTTTAGGAACATTTTGTAGAAGTTTTAATTTTTTGAAAGTTCAATATTAGTGTTTTACTTTTGCCATTCTCTATGAGTTCTCTAATATCTTGGACTAAAGAAAAAACTCTCCTCTATATTTTATAAAAATAAACTTCACTATCAATTGGCTTTCACTGCTTTAAGAATGGAAAAGATCAGAAATAAGAAAAGGTTAGAAGAAAAGGGTGTTATAGGAACTATAGTTTCAAATCAAATGTAATTCAATTTTGTTACCTAAAAGATAGCATTATTTTTTGGATGCCTTAAAAAACATAGTTGTATCTTTATGTGCATTAATTTTGGGAGTCTTAAAACTTTTATGCATGAATAAAACAGTACAACAAGTGCCGAGCATGTGCTGGGGATACTGCAGTGACTGGACAGTCATCTGGCTTGTGTGACGTGGCTGGTGGTATCCCATATTTAGCAACAGGGGATCATCTCTCTAGGAGGTCAAATTCAATGAATGCTTCATATGTGTTTCAGTTTTAAAAGTACCTCTCAGCTCATAAAGTATTACTACTTCATAAACAGTCATAATTATAATGTGAATTTCTTTTCTTGGAACTATAACAAATACATTCAGAGATTTATCCAAATGCCTAAGTGAATCATTTTATAACTAGAATGGACCATAAAAGGTCCCTTGATTCTCTGGCTGCCTTCAATGAACATTCCTAAATGATTTTAGCATTCCCAATGACTCTTTGGCTTTCCACCTGGTTTACTTCTAAAATGAGAGCTTGAGGCATCTCAATGTGTCCAGGCAAATTTTTGTATGTATTTATGTTTGTGTACATGTACACATCTTTAAATCTATTTCAGTGAGATCTGGAAATACGTGCCATACAGGCCACAGAAAGCATGCGAGCATATAGTGGTTCAAGTGCATGAAGGTTTGATCTGCGCTTTACTTTGCTGTGTTTTCCTGAGTGTAAAGGAAGCGCAAGTCATTGTTCCTCATACCCAATTTGATAAAGTGGAAAAAGTAAAAAAAAAAAAAAAAATCTTATTTACAAAATCTTCCCTGAAGAAACTGTCATTCACTGTTGTTTGCCAAGGATGATTTCAACACAAAGAGCAGTAAATGTCACAAGTTTTCTAAATGATTTGTTCCCAGTTCAACATCACTGGAATGTACTAAGTTTCTAGTTTTTAGAAAGTAGTAACTTGACCTTGGACAACTATGTTCCTCAGCATTGTGGATGTGTACCTGGCAAATTTTTTTCATAAGTAAGAACAGGTTTCCCTCCTTTCTTAGCAACACACATTTTTGGGGGGGAGGGGAAGAGGGCATTGTTAACTAAACGTTCCAAATAGTAAGCTTTGTGTCAAGACCTTTATATTTATCAAATCCTTACCACTCCTAAATGCTTAGTTGTGGAAAAAGCTTTGGGGCACCAGAGCTAGTTCTTGTAGAGAGAGAGAGTCCCTCTGCACCACAGTTCAATCCACTGAAAGAAAAATAATGTGAGAAGAAGCATCTGTGAGGAGGCTGCAACCAGCGACAATGAGGAGGCATCGAAATGGTCAGAGCCCAGAGAACAGGGTCAAGTCTGATATCTGGGCGGCACAGAGAGGTCCTGGCAATTCAGGGAGTGAAAGGAACAGCGTGATGCTTGCAGATGAGCATGCGTGGATTTACACT
The DNA here is from genome assembly GCA_007922815.1 of Macrotus californicus. Lineage (NCBI taxonomy): Eukaryota > Metazoa > Chordata > Mammalia > Chiroptera > Phyllostomidae > Macrotus > Macrotus californicus. Next base: position 26,588 of record VMDR010011477.1, on the reverse strand, counting down.
CATAAATTAAAAAACTCTTCCCTTTCTTTTTTTCTTTTTTGATTCCTCCCATGTTTGCACCTACTACCTGCCTTTGGTGTGTTTTCTACCCATTGCTGGCCAGCCCCATAGTACTGCCCACAGGTATTTAAGTAGAAATGAGAGCCCAAATCTGTATTACCAGGTCATCAATCAACAGAATAACTGAAGGGCCTTTGAACTTGCTGTTCTCTGCTTGGAATGTTCCTTACCCATCATATGCCTGGCTCACTCCTTCACTTCCTTTAAGTCTCATTTCAAATGTGGTGTTATCCAAGAGGGCTCCCTGCCCCCTATTTAAAAGGCCATTTCCCCTATTGATCTCTATCCACTCATGTGCTATGTTTTTCTTCAGAGTCCTGATAACCCCCTGACATATATATTTATCTAAACATATTTATTTGTTTCTATGTTTTGCTTTCATTGATGCTGGAATGTAAGCTCCGCAAGGGTAGGGACTTCCATTTGCCCACTTCTCAGTACCGGCAACAGTATCTGTCTGTCATCTAGTAGCTGCCTCATAGACATTGTTGAATTAGTTAATTAAATGCAACCAACACACTTGATCATGCTTTAGAGCAAAACCTTGGACAGGCTGAGAAAGAAACTGCCAAGGTCATTGTCTACCCCCTTGTTTTTTTTTCTGCTACCTCTTCCAAAGGCTTTATACATGGATTCCTCTCAGGAGATAATTATTGATCATGGACAATATGGAAGCTTATTTGTTTCTTATTTTCTGAATATGACCATAAAGCTGTAATTTTTCCTGCAGGGAACATTTATGAGGCATGTTTTACACACTTAGAGTAATGATAACAGACCAGTGGCTAATATTTAGGAATAGGACCTTGATGGGGTTTTAGCTGATACAAATATAAGGTTATTTATATTCCCGCTGCCTTTTTTCCTCCCAGCCATCATTTGATTGATCTGGCTTAACTATTCAGGTCCAGGAAACTTGTTTCAACTTTATAATACTAATAAAATTTAGCAATTATTTAGGTACCTTTTTCTTCCCCAGTCTTTGCTGGAGGCCACACACATACACACACACACCCACTAAAGGTGGGGAGTAATGTAATTTCCTAGCTTGACAAATTCTAAAGAGAACAAAAGAGAGGGGGCAAAAAGAAAACTTTCACTTGTGCCTTCCCTCTTGGATTTGGGTGGCAAGTCACTAAAGGTTTAGTTTCCTCATGATTCTGGAAAGAGGACATCCTCGAAGGAGTTTTGTCTGATATTTTATTGAGTTTCTGCTTTTCATCAGAGAGCCTGTTCTAGTCAGATAACTCAAAGCCATTATTTCCATTTCTAGTCCCAGTCTCTTGACAGCCTACAAGACTCATCTGCTTGAATGTCTTGTGAACATCTTGACAACTGCCTGACCCCGAGTTAAGCAATATTGCACATACTTACTGTGTCCCCATGTTGAATAGTGCTGGTGTCCAGTGAAACACCTTAGCTTCTTGATCCAGGAAACACTTTCTCATAGAAGTTGAGATTGTGAGCCAATTGGTTTGCTTATCAAGACTTATCAGATTCTTGGAGCTTAGAGGATGAGGGAATTAATTCCAACCCTAGGGAGGTAAGTCTATAGAAAGCAGCCGAAATGTGTATTGAGTCTGTAGTGACCAAAACAAACCTTTCTTCTTCTACCTAGTCTTCTTTTCTTTGATGTTTCTAATTACTGCTATATTAGAAAATAAAGCTGTTACTTACTTTAAAAAAAAAAAGACCCTGTGTAAATAAAGAGAAAGAAAAATTTCAAAAGAAGTTCATGTTTTCCCTTTCAAGAATATATGTACCCTGTAAGCCTCAGAAGAGCAACAATTACTGGACGCAAATCCCTTGTATTCGGCACTGTGTAGTGTTCAGAGCACACCCTGGCTCTTAAGAATTACGAGGATTTGAACAAATTACACACCTCTCTTTACTTTCATTATCTCATATGAAAGTGAGGTAATGAAAGTCGCATTTCAAGAGGTTGTTATGAATATTGAGATAATGCAAGCCAAGTGTTTAACTCAGTGCCAGCACACAGTAGATGCTCGTTAAAATTGGTTGCTATTAAGACAGGCCGAGTAGTTCTATAGAAATTTGGTTTCAAGCAAATTACTTCCTCTTTCCAGGAACCCCCTCTTATATATTGACAGTTTTGTCAAGAGCTCCTGGGCCTATCAGAGGAAACAGTAGGGGAATGTTTCCTCATTCGATGAAAAATGTCTAAGAAGGTGGCAGCTGGTCTCAACCTGACTCAGAGGTTCTGACAAAAACAGGGTGAGTATCCAATTCCAGGACCTTCTGGTCTTGCAAGTATTAAATCATTTAACACAATGCAAATTAGAATTTCTGTGAATAAAGCAGGCCTTAGTACTAACTAGGAAGAGCCTTCTTTTCATCTTTTCATTGTTATGTTACTTACCAATGCAGAGTCAGGGTGGGAAATGCCTTCAAATGATAGTAAGAAGTAGTCATGGCTGAATGTGGTGAGCTCCAGCTACACAGTCTCTGGGCTAAACACTGTATGTGCATTCTCAAATCTGATGCTCCCAGTAACCTAATTATGTAGGTACTACTTTTATGCTAATTTTTCGGACAAGTAAACAGATCCTCAGCCTGGGGTCACAAAGCAGACAAGTGTGTTGGCTCTGTGGTCTGATGGTGCAGAAGTCCAATTCCACAGCCAGTGCTTATCACAGCCCTGTTGTACCACTTACCTGGGCCAAACCTACTGCCTTGTTGAAACAATTTATTCTAAGTTGCCTACAAGAAACTGTATACAAGATGTAGACGCAACTTTTAAATGACCAGAGAAACTATCAAAATGTTATTTTTTAGACCAGGACACACTGCCATGTTTTGCTGACATTCTGCCCACATTGCATGGTTTCCAATCATCAGATGCTTCATGTTACTTCAGGAATGCCAACTGAATATTTCATTGATTAAAAAAGATCCTAACTGTATATAACATGAATCTTCCTAATCTCTCAATAGAGATTATTTCTCAATACCACAACGTCTGTCTTCACTGAAGCCAGTAGTAATCCTAGCGTGCAATCCTCTTCAAGATGAAAGGCAGTGATGAGTTCCAGGTATCCTGAAGTCATGTGGATGTTAGGTGGAGAGACTACATGATAAAGAGTCGCGTTATTACACTGAGAACAATGAAATCAACCCTAGAATTTAACTCCTCTGAAACCGGGAACCTCATGACTATATTGGTTGGTTATCTGTTTTGGCATTGTGAAGAGTTTGTCTCTCAATAGAAGTTTTTTTTTTAATTTTAAAAACAGTCTCTTTTTTATTTGACATATATGTAGCACTTTTGCATTGGGTCTACAAAAAAAAAAAATTAATAGAAATTCCAAGCCCTTGAAAATCTTAAATTTTGACTTGAAAATGAAGAAATTATAGAAAGAGTGCTTAAGAAAACTTAAAACAAAAATACTAAAGCAAAATGGTGATCACAATCAAGTAGCTACAGAGGTTATTTTGTGTTTCTCTTGTGCAGCCTAGCAGTTCTCTAGGTTGGTGCTGCTGGTATGCAGGCCCCATATGGAATCGCTAACGCATTGAAATTGGAATGGACACAAATGATGATAACCTTACGTACATAGTGCTTTCTCTGTGGCAGACAGGGTTCTCATTTAATCTTTATTACAACCCTATGATGGAGGTGAGAAAAGTGAGGCAATGAGACCAGGAAAAGTGTAGCAATTCCCCTGAGGTCACATACAGGTGGCAGAGCTGGGATTTGAACCCGGAAAATGTGGATCCAGATTCTGAGAACTTTATTGCCATGTTCTGACTCAGTGTTCTTCCGAAAAAGTCAGTTTCAAGCCCAAGGCAACTTCTCGTCATAAGGGTAAGGAAGTTCATGCTCTAGTCTTCCATTCAGGGAAGACTGCAAGAGCTACCCTGGCTGAGAGAGACTGGAAATCTGCAAACTAACTGGCCTAGCCAGGGCGGGCTGGAAGTGCCAGCCGTCACTGAAACTCCTATCAAGACTGAGCTAGGTCAGGATGACCACTAGAGGTGCTAATGAACGCAAATACCCTCTGGCCTCTAGTGTTGATGTTTCAGGAGAGAAGAAGGGTCTCTGGCACAAGTTCCTGCTTTGTCCCTACAGAATGTATAGTGCTGCACAGGGTAACTGATAAGACAGGATGATAGAGAAGTCTTAAGTCTCAACTTCCAGAAAATCACATTCTAAAGCTCCTTATTGACATCTATTCTTGGTTCTCACTTTCCTCGGACTTTCCTCTAATATCTTCTGTATTTCATTTTCAAGAAAATTTTATTTATTAACTGAAACCAGGAGGCTTGTGGCTGTATTGGTTGGTTATCTGTTTCTGCATTGTAGAGAGCTTGCCTCACAACAGATATTTTTTTTAATTTTAAGAAGTCTACTTTTTGTTGGTTCCATCATTATCCAACTGAGAAATGAGTTGACTGCCAGAGTTAGCCAGCCAACACCTGAAAACCAGACAAACAAGTCACAGTAAATCCTGCACCCTCATGCCTTGCTCTGATTCAGACATAGGCGTTAGTGAGGCTTAGAGTGCAGTGAATTAGCTCCCACACTACAGATATCTCTCAGCTATGGACTCTGGGGCTGATATGCCCTGACAAGTGTGGGAAGGATAGAGAGATCTGTGCTATGAAAACAACCTAATCCCACATCCGTGCCCAGTAATGTCGATTCATGGAATGACACGGTCATCACCACTTGGTGAATTCACAACAGCTGAAAGATTATTGTCAAACTGCCTAAAGTATGGTAAAAAAAGAAATTAGAATATTTACTAATGCCAAGACAAGAACCTTGTCTTATAACTTTGCCACTTGTAAGTTTGCGTGAAATCATGTCTTGATATATTCAACACATTTATTGAACATCTATTATGAGCCAGGAAATGTGTCAGCTTCTTTGAACACAAAGATAAATAAGACACAGCCACTTCCAGTGACGAACTTGTACTATAGTATCAGTGGAAGCAACAAATATTTATGATATTGATAACAAGGGGAGCACAATTTGTCCTCTTTCCTCTTTGAGAGAGACTTAATTTGATTTTATCTTAGAGTGTTTGTTTGTAAGTAAATAGTTTCACCTCCATAGGCTTAGATTTTGAACAGAGCAACAGAGATCATACTGTTTCCAATGAAAACTCTTTAGAAGTTTTTGTTGGAGACAAAATAAGAATCACTCTTGTTACTAAAATAAAACTTTCATGATGTAAACTAAGAACATTCTCATGTAAAAAAATAAATCAGTTTGGGGCTAACAAGCCTGTTGATGCTCCCTGTGGACCAGTGTGGGATCGCTAATTCAGTGGTAGCGTGAACAACAAAGAAAAACATTTACCCAAGGTATGACAGAGACAAATAAACATCAGTCCAATAGCCTATCCTCCTTTTCTTTGCTGAGCAGATCCTGATTTGACTAGTGCTGTCCAAAATGTGACAATGTGGATTCTACCTCCCCACCCTGCCCAAGGAATGAATTTAAATCCGTCATGATAATCCCATTCTCTGCCAGTGATTGTGTAACCAAAGAGGGGTCTTCAGAACATAGAAGAAATTCTCCACAGCCCATGATTGGGGAAGGGGGAGTGGCTAAGATACTTTTCATAACAATGGCAAGTTGATAGCCATGTCCCTCCTAAAGGGAAGCGGACTGCCCTCCAGGATGAAAAGACTAGTGACTGTTAGAACCTATAGTGACTCATGACGTAACCTCAAGGGTAGGGGGTAGCTTACACTGTACCCTCAGGAGAGGCAGATGCCCATGCATCACTGAGAACTCTTGCTCTGACTAAAAATGGCAGCCAAAAGAAGGTAAAAGATATGGGGGAACTGGCAAAAGTAGCACATCATAGGAGGGGCCAGATATAAGGTCACATTCGAAGTTCCAGGACAACATTTAAAATAAGGGTAGGCTGAGAGAAGAGGGGTCCACCATGAGGCCTGAGAGAGGAAGCAGTAAGCAGCTATGCAGTTTGCAGTGAAGTGGTCTGCCATGCCAGCAGGTGTGTAAAAGCTGTGCTGGTCGGGAATTAGGACTCCGCCATGCGGCCTGGGGTAGTGAGGAAGGCAGCATGCAGGTTGAGGAGAGAGTGCAAGGAGAGAGCTGAAGGAGCTGTGCAGGGATCTGGCAAAGCTGATGGAGCTGTGTGGGAACCTGACCAACCAAGCACGGATTCGCAAGAGATGCTTGGAACTGAACTGTGACCAGGAATGTAGACTTCTGCTTCTCTGAAGGATGCACAGAGAAGCCACTCTCTTGGAATGTGTGCCTCCCTAGACTCCACCGTGATCCAGTGTAACACAGCACATGTTTTCCCGAACAACTTCATGGAAGCTGAGGACAGCACACCCCAGATCCTGAAGGAGAGAGCTTCTCTGAGAGAATAGCGACTCTGAAACCCACGAGTGTACCTTCCAGAGGGATGGAGAAGTGTTTGCACAGCCGACTTAAGAACAGGTAAGGATATGGGGGACTTCTGGGCATGCTTTTGGCTTATAGCCTGGTGGGGAGCAAGGGAAATGCTGGCTCTCTTGGGAGAACAGGGCTCTGAGCAGGAGTGCCCCCCGCTCCCCAAGGTTAGAATCCTGTACATGAATACCTGTTTCCTTCAACACTAATTGTTGGGTCATGTATCAAGGCAACATGTGGACAAGCCCCAGTTTGCTCAGTGACAATGGTTTAGGGTGACCTGTAACCTACTTGTAGCCAGTTGGATAACAGGACAATCTCCTCGGGAGATTCCTGGAACAGACTTTCTTGCCTAGTAAAATAGGAACATATGATAGACATGCTGCTCTCTTTCTATTTAGAACATCGTCCTGTGCAGGTGTGATACTTGGAGATAGCACCGCCGTCTTGATGAAAGGCATTGTCAATGTGACAGGTTCAGAAGAGCCTTGATAACACGGTAACATAGTCAAACTCCTGAGCCAATCTTAAAAAAATATATATTTCATGAGTTTCTGTTATGTGAGATCATAATAAACAATTATTTATGCACATAAGTATAATACATTGTCCCAGGCCCAAAGACAGAAAATAAAAAAGGCTGAGATTTCAAACACAGATATTCTCATTCAAATGCCATTGGCTTGGTCCTCTATGCCAGGTTAAAAAGTAAAAAAACTAAGAAAATAAGGAAAGAATGTTAAATATTCTGGCTCTTTCTTTCAAAGGGCGTCCTGACACACCAGTAAAGTGCACATCCCTGAAGCATATACTGCGCCAATTTGTTCAGGAGTTTTTGCTTCCTGTGCCCTCCATCAAGGTCAGTTAGAGGTGGCATTCTGACCAGTGTGATTTAGCTAAATGATCCTGAACAAGACAGTTTGTTCTCAAGCTGCTTTGGGGTTTCAAACCCAAATGTCCGAAGTTTCAACAATTCTTGATGGTTTCAGTCTAAACAAACATTGCCTAAGTAAGCATTCTTCTTGATTTTCACTTGTGCAAAATTATCTTCTTTAAACACTTTCCAGAAAAATCAAATACATTTCTGAAGTTCACATATATCAAGTAGTTTAAGAACTTCTTCCTGAAAAAACTGCAGGCCATCTTCTGACAAGTCAAAATGACTTCAAGAGGGATAGAGAAATTTGATAGAGAAAAAAACAGCATTCTCCTCTCATGGATGAAGATGACCTCAGGAGAAAAAACAATTCCTGGGAGAAATACAAAACAAAACCCCAGTGAGATATCAGTTCCTGCCTGCAGAGTGGCCATGATCAACAAGACGAGAGACGGCAAGTGCTGGGAGGGATGCAGAGAAAAGGGAACCCTGGCACACTGCTGGTGAGGGTGTCAATTTGTGCAGTCACGAGGGGAAACATCTGAAAATTTCCCAAAAACTTAAAAATGAAACTACCATTTGATTCAGCAATTCCACTTCTGGGCATTTACCCAATGGAAATAAAATCACTAACTTGAAAAGACAAAAGCACCCCCATGTTCACAGCAGCATCATTTACAGCAATCAAAGCATGGAAATGACCTGAGTGTCCACCCACAGATGTATGGATGTATGGACTGAGAAAGTGTGCCACACACACACACACACACACACACAGTGCAATACTGCTCAGCCATATAAAGGGAAAAATCTGAAATTTAGTACAACATGGAGGGACTTTGAGGACATTATGCTAAGTAAAACAAGTCAGACAAAGAAAAATACAGTAGGATATCACTTACATGTATAATCTTCAAAATAAAAAGCCCAAAGTCATAGAAAAAGAGAACAGCTTTTTGGCTATCAGAGGCAAGGGGTGGGAGGGAGGGAGGGAGGAAATTGGCTGAAGGTAGTAAAAAATTGTAAACTTCCAGTTATAAGAAAAGTATGTTCTGGGAATAGAATGTACAGCATGATGCCTCTAGCTAAAGGTCTCCTCACACACACACAAAAATGTTATACCTACATGAAGTGATGGATATTAAGTACCTTCACTGTGGTAATCACTTCACAATAAATGATTGTCAAGTCACTATGCTCTACAACTTAAACTTGTGCAGTGCTGTATCTTAATAGAACTGAAAGGGTAGTGAAGCAATTTCTGGGAAAGAGAAAACATTTTTTGTCAAAAGGTGTTTTCCCAGAAACTGGGCAGTGGTGGGGAGAGAGGAAGAAACAAGTATCTCAGAGCCTGGCTACACAGAGTGGTACAGGAACCAGTAGCATTGATATTTCTGAGAGCACGTAGGAAATATGAAGCTCAGACTCCTTCCCAGACCTGCAGGATCAGCACCTACACTTTAACAAGAGCCTCGGAAGATTCATATGCAAATCATAGTTTGAGAAGCAATGGCTCAGAGCAATGGTTCTTCACCTTGGATGCACTTTGGATTTTCTGCAGCGCTTTAAAAGACTGATGTCTGCTTCCAACATCAAGAATTGTGATTTGATTGTACTGAAGTGCAGTTGAGGCACAGAGGTGTCAAGAGCATAGGTTCATGGTATAGTCTTTCCTATAAGTCAGCTGGGCAACTGCTTGGCTAGCTGCCTGCTGAGCAGCACGAAGGAACAGACAAGAGTCACACACAGTAACTCTGTTCACTCACCTTTTACTGAATGCAGGCTCACTCAAAGTAGAACATCAACAAACACACATTAATATCCTCCTCACACTCTAACAATCTGAGAGGGTTATAACACACACATAGCACTCAATGGGGGACAGTGAACCCGAGTCCCAGAGTCTCAGTCTGCAGGTCTGGGAGACAGCACGGTGGGCAAGGGAGTTGTCGGCGTCTTGCAGGGAAGGATCTCCGGAGACCGGTAGGCAGCAGGGCAGGCAAAGTCCTCAGTCCAGCAGGGCAGAGCCTTCGGCGCCCAAGGCCAAGGGAGATCAGCGTGGCATGGAGCAGCACTCAGCTCTCTCAGCAGTCATCTGGAACCTGCCTTAGTTACACCTTGAAAGTGCTGCACTCCACCCTTCTGGGTCTCTCAGTAAGTGTCTTGGCACCTCTGATGCCAAGTGTGGAATTTCCCCAGGAGCCTACCTGTGGGTGGCCCTGCTCTGCAGACATGGCTGTTCTGATCCCATGTGCAGATATCTTAGGTGTGTTTCCTTGGCAAATGTGTCTACATGACTTAAGTAGTTTCCCTCTTGAACCAAAGTGTTGTGGCTGACTGGCAGCCATGCTGGTTGACATGAGTGGCTCCACTTTGTTTTATATACTTCGTGCCATCTTGATCGGACCAATGCCATTTTGGTGGTCCTGCTTCCCACAGAAGGTTTTCTGAAGTTCTCCAGTGATTATAATTTGCAGCCAAGCTTAAGAACCATGATTCAGTGGGCTGATGGTGGCAGTTCAAGTTTATTGGTTCTCCTCAGTGACACTAGGAATTATGTGAATTTCTCAGTTTTAGATCTAAAGCCTTGCGATTCCGTGACAGGAGAATGTGGTGTGATCCAAGGCCAAGACATTCAACAAGAAGTCATGGAATCCTGACTACAGGTATGCTTTGCTTCTATATACAAGGTCTAGCACAAATAATGCCCCGTTTCATTACAAAATCTTTTATTACAAATTCATAAGCATGTAATTCTATAACATAACAGCATCACACATTCAAGCACACCGTATGACATTTTAGGTGAAGTGTTCAAATTGCTGTCCAGCTTGTGCGAGACATTCACATACCACCCACACTCAAGCAGGCGTCACTTCTGCCCGACCCTATAGATATCTTTCCTTACACTGTACATGTCCAGTGAATCTTTATAAATAAGAATAGTTTTGTGCTTTTTATATCTATCATACACTGGGCTGGACAAATATATTTATTCTTTCTTATCATCCCATAAACTCTACAAGGAAGCTAATATTGTCCCTCTTCCGCAGATTTGAAAACTAGGGCTCAGAGACATTAAAGCATTTTCCAAGGTCACACATCCAACAAAGGGTGGCATGAGGATTTGAGGACAGGTCTTTGGGTCGCCAAAGTTGGTGTTCTTTCCCTCGACCTGACTGCCTCCATATAAACCCAAACCATTTCAAATTAATCAGGTTCATCACTTCCATAAATGCATAAGGTTAATCATTTCGCAAAGCAAAGCTATTTGGTGAAATCAGCCCTAGTTCACCTACTTTGTACATTACAAAGTTTATATAGATTTTCTCAAAGGTGTGTGGTCCAAGCTCCAATTTTAACCATCATTTGGGTAAGTTTAAAACTAATAACTAGGGTTGTTTCAGCTCCTTTCTCCCTACTCACCACTGTTCCCACCTCGTCCCTAGCTTCAATTAAAATGAAATAAAAGAGTGGCTGGCCAAAAGAAAATCACTTCATTATTGCCGTATGAGTATATTCAGCTTTCCAATTACTTGAGCTAAAGGAAGTAAGAAGGAATATCAAAACTTGATTGCTCTGTATAGGGTGAGCAGGCCTCATGTGGTAATTTTCCCAGCAGGAAACTATAGAGGCCTAGTAAGATGCTACTGGAACCCTGTTTTCTAACCATCTGAGACCGATGTTTACACTGCAGAGGAACCTCACCACCAGGAGTGCCTGCTGGGGCTTCTTTTTGAACATTTACACCACAATATACCACAACACATTCCTTGTTCAGTATCAGACCTCTTTCTAGCCTCTGGGTCAAAGAGCCAAGTCTGCCTAAAATGAACTTGTTAACTGACAAAAATGAGCCAGGGGTGGGAAGAAAAGCCTCCAAAACATTCTGGGCCGCAGGCAGGCACCCAAGCAGATGAAAGCAATGCCTTAGAGAGTCCAGTAAACGGCTACTTCACATGCAAATATGTAGCTCCAAGTACAGGTCTTTAGAAACTGACAAGCGCTGTGCTAAGTGCCGTATACGGGCCATTCCTTTGAATCCTCACAGAAGCTCTACAAGGAAGATTCTGCTCATTTATTTTACGAAGGAAGACGGTGAGGCAGAGAGAGGAGAAGTGCCTTTGCCTAAAACCTCACCGCTTGTATTTGGTGGACCTAAACAATTGAAGAGCTGCTAAGTCCAGAGCCTACATTTTTAGCCCAATACTGCCACTTACAGGTAAGATGAGATATCACTTCCTCTAGGGAAAACATTTAAAATGGAAACACCTGGGCAGCATTATTCCTGCTGTTCCCATCACCCAAAAGATTTCTAATTTCCCGCTAAGGAATACCCACAGTATCTATGTAGTGATCAGGCAGTAACCACAGTGCGTAAGTCGACCCACCTGCTGGCAGCTCCAGGTGACGACCCGTCAGCACCCTCTCGCAGCCCTTGCAACCTCGGTCAGTGCACCTGGGTTCAAGCTGCATAAAGAACTGAAGATCTCATGTGATATTGTGCCAAGTGCCACTTTCTACCCTGGAAATGGACAAGGTAGCAGGTGGCCTCAGGTGCGGCTAGCAGCCACCTCCCTGACCACATGCTCACACCCTGGCTGAGGAGCAAATCAGAATGAAGAGATAGAGCCAGGGTCTCGACCATAACCTGACACTAGATCTTCCTTTGTTTTTCTGTTTCGTGAGCCAGTAAAATTCTCATTATTTCTAAGTCCCGTTGACTCAGGTTTTCTCCAGCTGAAATCTCTTAACTGATGCGTAGATTCCAGTACTGTAATCTCTGGTGCATGAAAGGACTTTCAACGAGGAATTTACTTTCTACATAAAGGAATAGGGCTTCATTGTGAACACCTTCCTAAAGGTAAAAGAGAACCGTGTCCAGATCAAAGCCGTGAACAGACCGTGGTTATGCAGCTCCTCTGGATTTTGTAATCTAAGATGCATCACAGCAGGTATGAGCAGAAATGCATCCACACTGAGTCAACCACGCTCCTGTTCACCACCTTGTGTAACTTGTGTGAAACATGGTTTATGTCAAACTCGAGGAAAACAAGCTTAATTTTCTGAGAACTTGGGGGAAATGTGATCACTCATAGATACCTTTTAGACTCAGAACAGGAAATGATGTTGAGAAAGAAAACGTGACTGGCCTGATTGTTCCTTGTTTAATTCAAACCATTTCCCCCATGAAGCTTTCCTCAGGAATTCAGAGAACTACAAGACACGAAGCCTGACTCAGGCTCTCCACTGCCCACATGTGTTATCAGTTACAAGATTTTGGCTGCCCACATTGGGCTACCCTACCTTAGCCCTTGCCATCCTCAGAGGCTCCTCTCCAGCCTGTTCTCCATTTACCCCTCACCATGTGTCCTGCTGCTGTCTCAGGTGTTTTCTATTTACCCACAGGCAATGTGAGTAAGTAATGATCAGCAGTGATCCAGTTCAGAAGAAACCTTGTTTGAAAACGCCATATAAGCAAATGGCAAAGTGTCCAGACACACACAAACTGGATTATCATCTCTCTGTAGGCAGTTCTGGGGTACAATTCTTTAAAAAGAAAAGTATATCACAATATATACATATATATGTGCACATACACATGTCTAAATAAATATATATTGCCAAGCATTCAATACAATTTTTGTTGACTTATTTCTTGTTTAAAAAAAAAAAATGTAGTGAAAATTAAGGAAATTGGGAGAGAAAATATTGTGTAATTAGTTAACATGCAAGGCTAGGTTAGGATAAGTCAGACCGGCCTGCAGCGTTCCAACCGAGTTAAAGCGGCATTACTAATGGGACGAAGAAGTTGTCATGTCCAGCCCAGGGTAACACGGCAGTTGAAGAGTACATGGGGGTGCGCATCGTGTGAGGGAGAAAGCCCGCCATGGCGAGGGCCACCTCACTAAAACGGCATTGGGAAGAAGTGACTGTAGCCTCTGGGCTCGTGTGAGGTGGTTTGGGGGAGGGACTGGGGAGCAGGGCTTTGCTCCAGACCCCATGTTGTCGGGAAGTGGGACGATTGTACGGTTGGGCATCTGAATCCAGCTCATCCGCACCGAGGGAAGCCGAGGGCGACGCGCAAACCGCGACTGGCACAGAAGCAGCAGGCGTCCTGATGAGGATAGAGAGATGTTCGGTCATTTCTGTGGCCTACGCCGTGCTCATGGCCGTGTGTGCCGACGCGGTCGTGAAGCGGTCTTGCCTGTGGCTCGTCTGAAGTCTCTGCTCTGCGGAATCCTTCGCTCCAAAAGGAGAACACTAAGATCTCGCTGGAGCGCCGGGCCAACTCTTGAATGGGAGCAGAAGCTTTTCTCTTTCTCAAAAACATACAAGTTTTTTAGAATCTAATCATATAAAGCAAACCCTTACCCCCCAAAAAAGGTCCAAAGGGCTAAAAAAGAGTTGTAAAGTTATAATATGACAAGGGAATTGTTTTATCAAGTGAACAGCATCTTTCATTAGAGCAAGTTCATAAAATTTCTTTCTTTTTTCATTCATATGTAGATAAAATTTTTAGACTTTGTCCAATTTTTTTAGAGAAAGTTTCAAAATTAGCTTAGCAAATTATCTTTATACCAAGAAAATTAGGCAGGATGTTAAGATTTTACAGATACCTGAGCTGAAGGTGTTTATAAAGCATGGATTATATGGAAACATGTATTCTGAGGTAAGCCAACCTGCACAACCCTTTTGAAAAGCAATTAGTCCATAGACACAGGAGGTTATACATGAATTATACATGTGCTTTGAGTTAGTAAGGCTGACCATGAGACTTTGCTCCATGTGCATATTCTTTAAAAAGAGAAAAATTAGCCCTGATGAGCGTGGCTCAGTTGGTTGGGCGTCATCCTGCAAAGTGAAGGTTGCCGGTTTAATTCCCGGTCAGGGCACATGTCAGGGTTGTGGGTTTGGTCCCCAGTGGAGGCCCAAACAAGAGGCAACCAATCAATGTTTCTCTCTCACATCGATGTTTCTCTTCCTCTCTTTTTCCCTCCCTTCCCCTCTCTCTAAAAATAAATAAAATCTTTAAATAAAGACAAAAGAAAAATTACATGTTTAAGATGCTATCACCAAATTATTTACAGTAATTAAAATTTAGTAGCATCCTAATGTCAAACAACAGCAGAACCTTGAAATGAACTTGCACCGTGGGTGAGGTGACTGTGCAGCTGACATGGTAGCTGAAGTGTGTCAGAATGGAAGGCCATCTGCTCTCCGTGCTCCAGGAGCTGGGCAGTGAAGGAGCATCTGGGCCACAGCTCATGTGTCCTGCAGTCTACCCTGGCCCTGCTGGCGCCCACCTCTTCGTGCACATGTAGGGATCAGCAGCTCCTCCAGGACTCTAGGGGTCTCTCTTCCTGGGATAAACTCGGAAGAGGAAGTCATGTGGAAAAAACTACAGTCCCCCTCAGGGCAAGTGGTCTTGGAATTGCAGAGGATACTGTCACCCCCTCTATTATCCATCAAAGATTCTCTTTCTCTTCAGCTGCCACCTCTGCTCATCTTAGAGGCTTCCGGGTGACATGACCCAGAAACTTGTCCTCAAAGAGCCTGTGAACTTCCCAGGCCAGGATTGCTACCCTCGTCTATCTGCCATCAAAACTGGGGAAGAGAATGCCAACAGGCACCTAAGTGGATCACCTGAGTTTGATCTGCTGGTATCGGATCCCATACAGCATCATGCCCAGTCAGAGAACACACTGTCCACAAAGTAAATGAAGGAGTCAGCCTATGACTGTGAGCTCCACTAGTACTTGATACAGTGCCTGGAACCAAAACTTTCATCATGCTCAGTAAATGTGTGAGGGAGGAAAAGGACCCTACTATGCAGATGAAAAGGCTGTGTGTGTTTATGTACTTGTTTCATTTGAACAAATGAAAGCATAGTACGGTGCTCAATATATATGGTTTGAATGAATTATAATTGTGCATGCAGTTTTTGCAAAATAAGGATTTTTATTATTAACATTTTCTTTTTTTAATTATATTTTATTAATTATGCTATTACAGTTGTCCTGATTTTCTCCCTTTGCACCACCTCCACCCAGTGCCTCCTACTCCCTCAGGCAAACCCCACCACTGCTTATGTCCATGGATCATGCATACAAGTTCTTTCGCTACTCCATTTCCTACACTGTACTTTACATTCCTTTAGCTATTCTGTAACTACATATTTGTACTTCTTAATCCCCTCACTTCTTCACCATTCCCCTCATTATTCTTCCCCTCCCCTCCCCATCTAGCAACCTTCCAGTAACTAACTTCTTTTCTCTTGCTTTTAAGAGTCCTTTTTTTTTATCTTTAACCTTTGGCATTTTAATAATAATGTGTCTTGGAGTGGGCCTCTTTGCATCCATCGTAATTGGGACTCTGCACTTCCTGGTCTTGCATGTCTATTTCCTTCCCCAAATTAGGGAAGTTCTCTTATTTTTTCAGATAGATATCCAACTTCTTGCTCTTTCTCTTCTTCTGGCACCCCTATCAGGCAAATGTTGTACCTATTGAAATTGTCCCAGAGGCTGCTTATACTATTCCCATTTTTTTGGATTCTTTTTCCTTTTTGTTCTTCTGATTGGTTGTCTTTTGCTTCCTGATGTTCCAAATCATTGATTTGATTCTCAGCTTCATCCACTTTACTGTCGTTTCTCTGTAAATTGTTTTTCATTTCAATTAGTGTGCCCTTCATTTCTGACTGGACCTTTTTTATGCTGCTGAGGTCTTCACTAAGTTTCTTGAGTATCCTGATAACTAATGTTTTGAACTCTGTATCTGATAGGTTGCTTATCTCCATTTTGTTTAGCTCTTTTTCTGGAGTTTTTATCTGTCCTTTTATTTGGGCCTTGTTTCTTTGTCTCTTCATTTTAGCAGCCTCCCAGTGTTTGTTTCTGTATATTCAGTAGAGCTGCTTTGACTCCGTGTCTTGGTAGTGTGGCCTAATGTAGTAGGTATCTTGTAGGGTCTGGTGCATAGCCTCCCCTATCACCAGAGCTGGATACTAAAGGTGTGCCCTTTGTGTGGGCTGAGTACACCCTTCTCCTGTAGTTGAGCCTTGGTTGCTGTTGGCAGATCAATGAGAGGGATTTACCCAGTTAGCTGCAAGGAATGGCTGTGACCACTGACCACCAACCTCTGCCCTCCATGGAGGATCAGCTGTGCAGGGGCAGGGTGGTGCTCTGATGTGGTCTGTAGCTGTACACTAGGTACGCTGACCCTGAGGTTTCCCTGGGTGGTGTAGGCCAAGGTCAACCCCTACCTGTGTTTTGCCTGAGGCACCCAGCCTGAGCTGTAAAGCAAACTGAGATGGCTGCTACTTGTGCTGAGCTTGGAGTTTCCCAGATCAAGCCAAGCTGTGAGTCTAATCCAGCTGCCGCCAGTGCTCTCTGAAGCCAGCTGTTGCTTGTTTGATAGGATTTAGGAGCCAAGACCAGCCATTCTAATGGAAAAGTACCTTGGGTGGGCTCATAAGTTGGGTAGGGTAGAGCCTCTGTGGATCTCCAAGGTGGGTCACACAGTGCTAGCCAGGTAGATGGAGTCACAATTGTGGCACCAGCCTATCGGCTCTGTGCGGGAAGGGCTCAGCAAAGGGACAATAATGGCCTGTGCTAGCCCTGATGTCAGACACTTCAGCTTCTCCCTGTGTGCCACCGGTACCTTTCAAGCTGCTTCTCTGGTGCTGGAGCTCAGAAGCTCAGAGGGAGCAAGTCCAAGTAGGTGAGTCCACGTGTGGGTTCCCCAAGGGGAACTTGCTTGGGGATCCAGCAGCAGCCTGCTCTACCGGCTCAACCCCCACTGGTGTTTGCAGACAGATGGGGACTTATCTTCCTGGCACTGGAATCCTGGGCTAGGGGGCCTGGTATGGGTCTGGGACTCCTCACCCCCAAGATATCCATCGTGAATGTTTATCCATGTGGTTGTAGGACCCTCCTACCAGTCTGGATGGATGTGGTTTCTTCAATTCCGTAGTTATCAGACTTTCATTCAACTTGATTTCTGATGTTCTTTTTTTTTATATAATTCTTTATTTTATTTATTTTTAGAGAGAGGGTAAGGGAGGGAGAAAGAGAGGGAGAGAAACATCAATGTGTAGTTGCCTCTCATGTGGCCTGCACTGGGGACCTGGCCTGCAACCCAGGCATGTACCCTGACTGGGAATCGAACTTGCGACCCTTTGGTTCACAGCCTGTGCTCAATCCACTGAGCTACACCAGCCAGGGCTGATTTCTGATGTTCTTGAGCGATGGTTCTACATTTTCTAATTTTGATGTGGTTGTGTGAAGAGGTAAGCCATGCCTGCCTACGTCGCCACCCTGACTGGAAGCCTCTCATTAGCATTTTCCTTGCTATCTCCAAAAGCACAGAAGCAGCTGCTCTGCAACCACAGAAAGATGACTCTATACTAGAAGATACAGATTTTTCCATTTCTATTGTATTCAATCATATATTCTACTTTATGTTAATTTTTCATAGGGTTTTTAACACTCCTGTATTCGCCACATCCGTCTCCTATTTGCTTGCTGGAGAATAAGGCTGATTACTATTCTTCAATGAGTTACACATGGATTTATTCCACGTATGCTATTAACTGATTCAACCTGGGCAACTTACTTATTCATCACAAAACAAAACAATACGGTGAAAATAATCAGTAATGTGGACAGCACGATTAGTTATTTTATGACCAGCTCAGATGGAAGCTCAGGTCTCTAAATCCATGACCTCTGCCGTATAATAAAACTGAACCTCATCTCCTTTCCTTTCTAACAAGCTGTTAATGTTGATTGACAGTTATTCAATTGAAAAGTGCAGCTGTGACCGCAACAAAATAGCTTTTCAGTTATGCCACGAGAGGGCGCCACAGCCCAAGACCTGAGTTGAGGTTGGCGGCAACTCCACTGCACTGCGGCTGCGATGAAATACTGCGTAGTCGTGCGTTGCATTCTTTTCTGGCTGTATTGTACCATACAATGTGTTGTATTGAATTGCATTACATAAAATTGTGTTGTATGATATGGAATTATATGGCATTTAATTATATGGTATTACGTGGAATTATATGGTACAACACAATGGAGAACGTGCTCTCCATTTGCTATTATGTTTTTAAATTGATGCTATATAATCAATGCCTATAATTGTCATTTTCGGAAAATAACAGAGGCTGAAATTGAAACACAAAAGAGCATAATTCATCTCAAGAACTTTTCATCAGACTCTTTTAGAAAGAGATGACTCATTTATAGTGGAAAGGGCATGACTGATTCAATCTTTTGAAGCATTGCCTCTTCGGACCCTAGAATGCAGCTTGCACACAGAAGGTACTCAAGAACATACTTCAGGGAATTATAAATGATTCTATTCAATGTAAGCTATTATCTGGGTAAACTTGGGCAAGTTATTAAATCAAATATTTCTTAATGCGGGTTCCCTGATTATCCATAGTCGAATTATGTGGGTTTTTATTTAAAATGTTATTTCCTAAACTTCCTTAGATCTGCTTCACAAAACAACACTCCTGTGAAGTCATGGTGGTGGTAGAGGGGGATCTGCATTTTAATAAGCATCCCATGTATACACTGAAGTTTCAGAACCACTGGCTTAATTACCTTAGTCTCAGTTTTCTCCCTCTCTTCATTTGAGGAATTAATGAGTTAACCAAATCAACCCTTTGGTACAAGTCTTCACACTTGTAAGGGATGGAAGGTCCATCCTCATAATCACAGAAGCACAGCTCAGCCAGGAACAGTGAGACTTGAGTTTACTCCCATCCATCACTTTTGCTCCCTCTCACTCAGCCACCAGCAGGGGCCCTGGATGTGGCAGCAAGAAAGCCCCAGCCTGGGCACAGGGTCCAGCAGCAAGGATGTAGGAGGGGTTTTCACCCAGACAAAGAGAAGCAGAAGTCTCTGTTCTTCCCAAAGTCTCATTCCTGAGCCAGCAGCGTAGCATCACCTGGGAACCTGTTAGAAATGCCAAGTTCTCAGATTTCACCAAGGACTTACTGACTCAGGAACCCTGGGACTGGGACTCAGTAGCTGGTCTTCTAAAACTTACATGCCTGAGCCATGGACATGAACTAAGGAAGGGATTGCTGGAAGGAAAGGGGGTACCGGGAAGAGGGGGACAAACAGGGAAATTGGGACAACTGTAATAGCATAATCAATAAAATATGAAAAAATAAAAGGTCCTGGAGTGATTCTGAGGCACAGTAAAGTTTAAGAACCAGAGCTTTCTCTGTGTGTGGAGCCCCAGGCCCAGCTGAAACTGGAGAACTCAGCCACTTCCCCGATGC
This sequence comes from Macrotus californicus, assembly GCA_007922815.1. Lineage (NCBI taxonomy): Eukaryota > Metazoa > Chordata > Mammalia > Chiroptera > Phyllostomidae > Macrotus > Macrotus californicus. The sequence goes on along the minus strand of VMDR010011477.1, from coordinate 6,956 downwards.
CCCAAGGCTCCTGGTGCCCAGTGGCTGCAAGGTCCCACCTCTCCCTCACATGGAAAACAGGATCTTTAGCAAGAAGACCCTCTTGGAAAGCCTTGCACACCCTTAAATAATGACTAAAAATACGTCTGTAAACGTAAGTGTTTATTTATTCTCATAATGCCACTTTGAAGCAGAAAAAGGAACGATATTATCACCATTTTATGAATGATTCCACGCAACCAAACAATGTGAAAAGGGCTCTGCTTTGTTAAGATTCAGGGGAAATAGTCCTTTTAAAATTCTCTATCAGAGCATACTCTCTGTTTGGCTAAAAGTCCCTCCCCCGCCTCCATATATGGTATCAGCCTAGGAAGTTCACAAGAATAGATGGGAATGGTACTCATCTTTATGTCTTGAGGCCTCAAGAAGGGCTTTGCTGAGTGTTTGGCCAAATAGTTCATCATCAGCAAAACCACCCCCTTCTCTAATAGAGGGCCTGGTACTGTGAGGACTAAAATAACATGTAGCATCATGTCTTTCACCTAATAACGTGGTCCAAAGTAAATACAATTATTGGCAGATTCATTCATTTGTTAATCAACCAAGAAATTGTTTTAGTGTCTTCTGCTTTCCAAGCCCAGCTGTGACCACTAAGATCACAGCAGTGAGCAAAAGAGATGAAAACCCCTGTCCTTGTGGAGTTTATATTTAAGTGAAAGGAGATGAACAATACACAAATAGAGAAGCAAAAAGTGATGTGTGCTATAGAGAAAATAAAGCAGGGAAGGGGTTAGGTGGCCCTGGGGAGGGGGCAGGGTTGCAATTTTAAGTGCAGTGTTCAGAGATGATGATTCAGCATGAACTTGAGATAAGCCATAGGTGATCTCACCTGGGGAACTGTGTGTCGGGCAGAGGGAAGAGCAACTGCAAACACACTTGATGTGATCTTCAGGAGGTCAATGTGGCTAAAAAAAACAAGCAGTGTGGAGAGGATTGGAAAATGGGGCCAGGGGTAGAATAAGGAGCCAGACTGAGCAAAGCCTCAAGGACCATTATTAGGACTTTGGTTTTGACTCTGCGTGAAATAAGGAGCCACTGTAGCTTTTTAAAGCATCAGGAATGACACGATCTAAAGTGTGATCTAAAAAAGTGCTCTAGAGGGACTGCTTTGAAAACAGGCTATGTGGGAGGAGCAGAAAAGAAGCAAGAGACCAATTATTGTTTTCCAAAATCCATGGGGGAGCCAGTGGTGCCTCCGACCACAAGGTAACGTAGAGGAGTTAATCATTGGAGCACCCTGGATATATTCTGAAGATACAACAGATAGGATTTGTCCGTGGATTAGACAAGGTGAGAATGAGAGAGGAGGCGAGGCTGTCACCATGTTTCATGGCCAGAACGACTGAAAGACAGAGTTACGACCTACTATCATGGAACAGTTGCAGTTTGGGCAGTGCTGATGAGGAATTTCTGTTGGACGTAAGGTTTCAGATGGTTATTGGAAGCCTCAGGATGAAACACTGAGGCCCGAACATTGGCTTCTCTGTAGAGAAACCAGCAACAGTGGAAGTGGTGTGTCTTCAGGTGCTTGCAAATTGGAGTCAGATTGGAGCATGAGTGAGCTGGGCTGAAATCCCTAAGGAAATCTAGAAGCCCTTAAAAAGGGTTTTGCTGGGGCTGAGTTCTGGTGCTGCAGTTATAGAGCACACACCAGTTAACTATAGGGTTATCATCATGTATAAAGCCATATTTCCCCTCCACAAGAGTGTGAGGGCCCACATCTCCTTTTACAGTGGTTTCTGGGTTAAGACAAATGATTAGAGCAAAGAAAGTTAGGAACAGAACGCAGCAACTCTCAGGGGTAGCAAAGAAAAATGTGTTGAAGCCTGCAGTGTGAGAAGCCATGAATAGGTCAGGCAGTGACAGGCATAGAAACTGGGGGCACAGGTTCCAGAACTGCAGCTTCAACCTCACTGAGCCTGCCTTCCTGCCCCCTCAAGTTCCCCAATCTTATGAGAATAACAAAGAAACCAGACTCCACGGGAGAGATTGACCGGAACAAGGGAACTCTCGGGCTATAAGGTTGTAATGGAAATGAGAGTCCTTAAGGTTCAGGTTCCAGGGACCTGTACCAATGGGAGCCCGAGGTTAAAAAAGCTAATCCCCTGCTTCCAATGAAAGCTGATGTGGGTTTGGAGGAGAGGCCCTATTGTATTAGTTAAGCCTTTCTTGTACCCTCAAAGCCTGGATTCCCTTGCGTTTCAGCCTAGAAAATTTCAGTCTTCAAGTAGACATGGTCACAAGACCTTCGTCAGGACAAGGGAGGCTAAACTGCCAAACAATGCAACGAGTTTCCAGCTCCCATCCCTGCTGTCTCTTTGCCTTTTCCCCAGGCCTAAGCTTTCCTGGGCGAGTGCCGGGGGATAGGGCAGCTGGTAAGACTGATGTGGATTGATGGTCATAAAACTGGGAAGAGGAAGAAAAGCTGCCCCCAAAATACCCTACCACACTCTTTTCTACCTCATGCACTGATTGTGATGAGAGAACACTAGTCTCTAGAAAAATGCTGTCAAAATTGAAACATTCTTCCTTTTGTCTAGTGCCCTTAATAGGTACAGTATTTGAAAACTCATTAAATTCAAAGCCCTTTTAACTGTACACAACACCCTAAGAAGCTTATACACATCTTGATATCAGTATCATAAAAACTTTGAGTGTCTATGTGTATATGTGTATACATGTATGTGTGTGTGTGTATATGTGTGTATATGTGTATACACACACACACACATGTGTATATACCAATGTGTATATGTTAGAAAGGGGGAAGAGACAAAACTGGTAACTGCTTCAGGCATTAAAATAATAGCTAGCACATATGCACACTTGCTGTGTGCCAGGAACTGTTCTAAAGGTTTTGTACATTCACTGTGTCCACTCATTCAGTCCTCACAACAACTTTGTGAAGTCGATATTACTATTTCCACCACTAACCCTACTCTACGGATGGGGAAACTAAGAGAAATCAGAAGTGGAGACAGGATTTATGGTGAAGCTGTTAGCCTTACAGCCACTGGGCTCCAGGCCTCTCTCTCTCTGGAGTCCACTTAAAAGGTACCAGATGGGCTCAAGACCCTTAAATCTCTATTTCAATTCAATTTTGCTAATACTACTGAAAGAGATTTCTCTACAGTAGCTTCCTGGTTTAGATCTTTGCTTGCAGGAACACGTTGAAAGGTTGGAACCTTTACCTGTAGGATAGAAAATGACAGATTATGGGAATGGAATGTCACATTTCAGGACATGCCTGCAGAAAAGAAACATTTAAAACATTGAGTTTTTCTACTCCACTCCTTCCTTTCGGCCATGCCTTTCTGACACTTTTTTCTCACTGACAAGCCTCTACATAGCCCAAGACCCAAAAAACACCCCACTTTCTCCCTAAACTGCAGGGCTGCCGGGGATTGGAAGGGCTGCATTTGTCTGCCAGAGTTCAGGAGCAAAGGCTGGCACAACTACAATGTTAAAGAAAGTTGATCAACATTATGTGATTCAAGAAATGTCACCATCAATGCAAATTAAAACCACAGTGAGAATGGCTACCATCAATAAATCAACAAACAAGTGTTGGCAAGGATGTGGAGAAAAGAACCCTCATGCACTGTTGGTGGGAATGCAGACCAGTGCAGCCACTATAGAGAATAGAATCAATAATAGTGTAAAACTATAGATAGTTCTAGATGGGTACTACAGTTATTGGGGGGATCACTTTGTAAACCATATGATTGTATAACCACTATGATGTTCACCTGAACTAATATAAAATAACATTGAATGTCAACTGTAATTGAAAACTATTAAAAAAAAGAGACTTTCAGCCAAGATGGATGTCTAGGTAGATACACTTTGCCTCCTTGCACAACCAAAAGAAGGATAACAACGAATTTAAAAACAAAAAACAACCAGAACTGCCAGAAAATGAAACTGCATGGAAGTCTGACAACCAAGGAGTTAAAAAAGAAACATTTACTCAGACCAGTAGGAGGGGCAGAGAGGACACAGCAACGCAGCAGCTGGAGGACCGTGTGGGTGAAGCAGTGGCTGGTGGTCCCACATTTGCATGTGGATAAACCGGGAAGAACAATAGGGGGAGTGCGTCAGACTGAGCAACCCAAGGTTCTGGCATGGGAAAAGAAAGCCTCACAACTTTTGGTGGTAAAAATCTATAGGGGTTGTGGCAGCGGGAGAAACTCCCAGCCTCACTGGAGAGTTCATTGGAGAGACTCATGGTATTGACCCATAGATATAGATGATACAGATATAGATACAGATGCCCATAATCCTTTTGGAAAATATTAAAATGGATAGTTGGGTCACAATGGAAAACAAAAACTTCAAAATTATTTTCTAAAATATTTTTTTTATTTACACAGTCCACTTTCATTTTTCTTTAATTCCATTTCTCAGTCATAATTCAAAACTTCAGTATTGGAAGCATCATCTTGTCACTTTTGAGATCTTTGCCCTTTCCTGCTCACAGTAAATAATAATAACTGCTATTTATTCAGCAACTACTACATAGCACTTCACTTACAGTTCCTAATATACTATGACTCCCACCTGAGGTCTCTGTCAAGTTCCTCATTTTACAGATGAGGAAACTGAGGTTCCAAGAAGTTAACTGCCCTAGATCACACATCCAGTATGGAGCAGGACCAGAATTCAAATCATATCTGATCCCAACATCTCCATGTTCTTCCACACTGCAAAATGGTTAGAACATTTAAACTCAATTTGAAAGAACTAAAAACCAGTCATCCTGCCCTGGCTGTTGGGGCTTAGTGGATTGAGTGAATCAAAGGGTTGCTGGTTTGATTCCCAGTCAGGGCACATGTCTGGGTTGCAGACCAGGTCCCCAGTAAGGAATGTGTAAGAGGCAACCACACATTAATGTTTCACATCCTCTCTTTCTCCCTTTCCCCACTCTCTCTATAAATAAATAAATAAATAAATAACTCTAAAAGAATCATCTCTTGAACTTTATGAGCACAGGAAGGGCAGAGGCTAAGCTACACTTACCTTTCCCTCCATTGCCTCAGTCAGACTTTCTCTCCCCCTCTCACTCCCTCTTCCACTTTCTCCTGCATAAAGAAAACTAAGAGCACCTAACCAAACAGTCACCTGGAAAATGTCTGAGGAGCTAATTCTATATTATCTCTCAGAAGAAAGATAAAAAGTAAATACCATTTATTGAGTGCCTTCCTTTTGCCAAGAGCTTCACAAATGGTCATCCATTTACAACCTAGAATGTTATTCTCATTTTTTTTTTTTGATGAGGGAAGCTGGAGCAGGTTAAGAAACTAAATCTCAGGTTTAGTTCTGTGTTTTTATTTTTCCATTATAAACTTTTTCTGAGCAATTGAAACCACATGAACTTTAAATCACCAGCTAAGTGCTGATTACTCCCAAACCTAATACTTCAGGTCCCACACATCTCTCTGTTTCCAAAGAGCGCTTCTCGATTTTTTCAGCTTCTAGACCCCATTACACTTTTCAAAATTATTCAGGACCTCAAAGAACTTTTGTTTATGTAGATTATATTTACCGATATTTACTGTCTTAGAAATTAAAACTAAGAAAACATTTCAATGTACCTGTTAATTCATTTTAAAAAAACAACTCCTTACATGTCAATCATATAATATATTTTATGAAAAGTAACTATATTTTTCAAAACAAAAAGTACTGGAGAGAGTACCATTGTTTTTGTAGTTTGCAAATTTATTTGACATCTAGCTTAATAAAAAATCTTCTGCATTCTCACATATGTTTCTGCATTCAATGTATTTTTTAAATATTTTATTGTTTATGCTATTACAGTTGTCTCAATTTTTGCTACTTTGCCCCCCTCCATCTAGTCCACCCCCAACTCTCATAGTTAATCTCCACCTCATTGTCGATGTCCATGGGTCCTTCATGTATGTTCTTTGACTAAATCCTTCACCTTCTTTCAATCAGTCCCCACCTCCTTTGCCCCCTCTTACAGCTGTCAGCTTGTTCCATGTTTCCATGTCTCTGGCTCCATTTTGCTCGTTAGTTTACTTTGTTCATTAGATTCTTCTTAAAAGTGAGGTCATGTGGTATTTATCTTTCACTGACTGGCTTATTATAATAGTATAATAATATAATAGTATAATAGTCTCCAGTTCCATCCATGCTGTTGCAAAGAGTCGGAATTCCTTCTTTCTTTATGCTGCATAGTATTCCATTGTGTAAATGTACCAGTTTTTTTTATCTACTCATCTACTGATGGGCCCTTAGGCTGTTTCCAAATCTTGCCTCTTGTAAACAGTGCTGCTATAAACATTGGAGTGCATAAATTCTTTTGAATTGCTGTTTTGGGATTCTTCAGGTACATTCCCAGCAGTGGAATTGCTGGATCAAAAGGCAGTTCCATTTTTAGTTTTTTGAGGAAATTCCATACTGTTTTCCACAGTGGCTGTACCAGTCTGCATGCCCACCAACAGTGCACTAGGTTTCCCTTTTCTCCACATTCTTGCCAGCACTTGTCATTTGTTGATTTATTGGTGATAGCCACTTGAGGGGTGTGAGGTGACATCTCATTGTGGTTTTAATTTCCATCTCTCTGATAGCTAGTGAGGTTGGGCAATCTTGAGAAAGAACAGAGTTGGAGGGACCACAATACCTGCATTCAATCTATTTCAATATTGACCAAAAACAGGACCATACACACAGACAGTTGGAAAGAGGAGTATTTTAATAGTTTCTTCTTTTAAAAAAATTTTGGTAGTTGTTGATATTCTTTATTGATACTACACCAAAGTTTAACAAGTGGTAGTTTCTTAAATGTTAGTTGCAATGTGAAATTTGAAATCATATTAATGAACTTTTTATGGTGTGTTATAATAAAGTCCACTGGTCTATTCTGAACTTTGAATGGATCTTTTACCCATGCA
>VMDR010011476.1:0-28410 GCA_007922815.1 Macrotus californicus | reverse complement strand
GCACACCCCCTCCCACCCACATTCCCCCCCCCCCCTTAGTTCATGTCCCTGGGTCATACATATAAGTTCTTTGGCTCCTACATTTCCTATACTATTCTTAACCTCCCCCTGTCTATCTTCTACCTACCATTTACGCTTCTTATTCCCTGTACCTTTTCCCCCTCTCTCCCCACCCACTCCCCCACTGATAACCCTCCATGTGCTTTCCATTTCGGTGATTCTGTTCCTGTTCTAGTTGTTTGCTTAGTTTGTTTTTGTTTTAGGTGTAGTTGTTAATAACTGTGACTTTGTTGTTATTTTACTGTTCATATTTTGTATCTTCTTTTTCTTAGATAAGTCCCTTTAATATTTCATATAATAAGGACTTGGTGATGATGAACTCCTTTAACCTGACTTTATCTGGGAAGCACTTTATCTGCCCTTCCAAGGCACATCATAATTACATTAATCAAGATTAAAGAGAAGGAGAGAATCTTAAAAGCAGCAATAGAAAAGGAGACAGTTACCTACAAAGGAGTGCCCATAAGACTGTCAGCTGATTTCTCAAAAGAAACCTTACAGGCGAGAAGGGGCTGGCAAGAAGTATTCCAAGTCATGAAAGGCAAGGACCTACATCCAAGATTACTCTATCCAGCAAAGCTTTCATTTAGAATGGAAGGGCAGATAAAGTCTACTGCTTTTTTCATATTTGTTTATGTGTTTGTTTTATTGTGCTGCATTAGGAAGACTATGTTACCAAATAAATAGATTGGAATTCTCTGTTTTATTTGTCAGCTTTGGGGGAGAAGACAAAAATAATATCTAAGGCTGTGACTTGTATAATTGTGGAGGCCTCAGTCTAAATCTCTATAAAGTTTAAGATTGATCAGATTTATTACTTTTTTTGTATCACACCTAAAGATGTCTATTTTTCATGGTACTTGGAATATTATACAAAATATAGTAAGAATATTTTATTCTTATTAAAAAATTTAAGTAGCTTTTCTCTTTTGAAATTTCTTAGTGTGTGACTATCAAGAGTAAAGTAGTTCTCTTTTACTTGTTTGATGTCTAGTTCATATATATTCGTTGCAACAAGGTGATTGAAAAATGTGCTTTGCCTAAGATTCCTGTGGTTTGGGCAAAGGCACTGATGGTATTATGAAAATTGAAAATTATAGAAACCGGGTGTCATGGAGAAAACACTTGCGATTATATTATTAGAATTGCTCCAGTTCTTAAGATTAATCAATTCATACCCATTAAAAATGTTAATTGAAATACAATTGAAGAGACATTGCTACTAAAAACAGTTAATTTAGTCTGACAATGTGAGAAGTGTTGGTAGAGGATAACTAAAGAGACTCGCATCACGCTCAGACTGCATGTCAAAGAAAGCAGGGGTACCCAACCTTTTGGCGTTTCTGGGCCACACTCGAAGAAGAGTTGTCTTGGGCCAAACATTAAATACACAAACATTAATGAAAGCAAGAAAATCTCATAATGTTTTAAATAAATTTACAGTTTTGTGTTGGGCCACATTCATTGCCATCCTGGGCCACATGTGGCCTGTGGGCAGCAGGTCGGACATCCCTGCTAGGGACTCACATAAACAAACAAGAATAAAATCTCACATTTATACCTGAAATTATTCTGAATATCAACAAACGTTTTTAAACTTATACCAGGTGGATTCAGCAGTGGACAAGACAGTCCCTGCCCTAGTAGAATTTACAGTCTCGTAAGGAAGCTAGTAAATCATCAAATAATAATATAGAAAAACATAGAGTGAGAAAAATGTATTAAGTTTGGAAGAAAAAATACAGAGTGCAATGGAAATATATAACAGAGGGATTCTGTCTAGTTTGGTAAGGGATGGGATGGAATTCTAAGAAAACTGTAATTTCTCTGTTTTCTTACAGTAAAGCACCATGAAATTTATTTCTACTTATTGTTTAGATGTATTGACCCTGAATATTCTCTTATTCTAGATTCCATGAGAGGAAAAGTTAAAGATAAAGGTAAGATTATAAAGGAGGGAAGGAATGCAATTGGCTTGGATTTAGTTACACAATGTTATGGAAATAGAATCAAGAGTGTCCTTGTTGCTAAGCACTGTTTAGTAAAAAGTGTACTGTGACTTCTGTTAAAAACTCCCATGTGTCTGTGTCCTGATTCTAGTTGTTTTATAGTGAAGTACGGACTTGTAGTAATTCTCTTAGTGTTAAACTTCGGAGGTAACGGAGACCCAGGGTAGATTAAAGGGAGGAGGGTAAGGAAGTAGCACCTTACCCAATTAATGGATAAGACAATCATCTGTTTTGTTCAGGGGAGTCCTCCTAGCTATTTTAAGTCTATTTATTGACATTCTCTCTGCATACTTGTATTTTATGTCTCTTGCATTACAGATATATTTTTCTGTCTCTGTTCTCTCTCACATGCACGTGTTCCATTTTTTCCCTACTCCTCCTCCTTCTTCTCTTTCTGGCTCAGCCAAGATAATAGTGAAACTGAAGAGCTAAGATTATTGGTGAAATAAGCTAATTTTTGGATGGCGTTAATTTCAGGTTGAATGATAATACCTAGAATATTTGGAGCAGCCCAAAAATGTGACTGAATTCCTCAATTCTCTTTTCTGGTGTAGTAGCCCCTTGGGCCTTATGAAACTTAGTATTCTGGTTTCAACTGTCTGAAAGTGATCCAAATTTTCCTACCTGATAAATATGTGTAATTTGAATTGTATATGCTATGAAGCTGAATTTTAGGTGCACATAGTTTGCTCATGTATTTAGTTTAGCCCAGTACTCAGATCACCTTTTCAAACTGCCTTGTTCTTTACTCACATTTTATAGTATTGAAATTATTTCTTACTGCGTTTATAGGGAAATAAAATATTTTGTTATTTACAAACTTAAGGAAGTCCTAAAAGTCTTAGGACACATCTGATGAATGTCAAGTGTGTGTTCACTCATCTCTAGATGGAAGATAATACAATCTATTTCTCATGATTGTGAACATTAAAAGTATGAATTACGGATGAGCAACAAAACTACATTTAAGTGTAGAAGCTGATGATGTAGTAGTTCACAGTTTATGAGTTTAAGTCATAGAACTTCAGCCTCTCTTCTTTGGATGGGTAAGTTTTTCAAAGCAACAATCATTTAAACCCTGTGTCAATATACATAAGGAACTAGGGATGCAAAGAAACAGTGACAGAAATGGATAAAAGCATACTATAGTTGAAGTTTTTTCAAGATTTTATTTAGAAAGAGGGGAAGGTAAGGAGAAAATGAGGAAGAGAAATATCCCTGTGAGAACATCCATCGGTTTGCCTCTCACACGCCCTCAACTGGGGACCTGGCCCACACTCCAGGCATGTGTCCCAACCAGGAATTGAACTGGTGACCCTTTGCTTCATGGGAGTCCACCCAACCCAATGAACTGCACTGGTCAGCACTAGAGTTGAAGTTTTAATGACCCACTTATAGACATTAAAGCTAGATTCAAGAAGTAACTCAGCTTTTTTATTATTGTGTTAATTTTTTTTTCTGTCTTAAGGTTATCTAGTATTGGATTTGATTCCTGTTAGTTTTGTTGAAATCACATCTCCCAACTATCCTAATATTTATGCAAACATGCTGAACTGCACTTGGACTTTTTTTTTTTCATGTGTGGAAATATTTAATAGCAGACAAAATAGAATTCAATATGAAAAGCATTGAGACATAGGCAAATTTTTGAAAACTGATAAAAAAACATTCTGCTACCATCATGAATCTATGCATCTAACAATAAGTTCAAATGATATAAAACAAGTACTCTGAGAAATGCAAAGAGAAACGGACAAATCCACAATTACAGAGAGACACTTCAACACACTTGGAGAAAGTGGTAAATCAGGTAGACAAAACTGCAGTTAACACTTACTGGGCCCATTTCAGGTGAGTGGCACTGCACTGGACTTTTTATTCCATGTCAGGATATACAATTAAGGCAGTGATTAAAGACTTGATAACAGAAGAATCTTGGAACTGTGAATGAGATTATGTCAAAATTTATGATGGACCAGACCAGCAATCAAGATTACTTGGTAAATTCATCTTTCTTAAATGGCCTATGTTAAGTGCTACTACATATTTATATAATGCATATATGTGGAAAGTATGACCTACAATTACCTTGAGTACAGCATCACTTGTTGTCAGTGATTCTTCCAGCAGATCCTTTATCAGAATCCCCAAACACAATGGGCTGAGCATGAGACCAGACACACTGGATTTTGGCCTTTAATCTCAGCTCTCCTTGATTTTGGTCCAGTGATTCCTCTCTCCCTTTATCACTTGAGAGCACTCCAAATTTGTTCTTTTCAAGATGCGATATGTTTTAACAGGTTTTATTTTCTAAACTGAATATTTAAGTAACTTCTTTGAAAATTTCTCTCCTTAGATTTCATTCTCAGAGTCAAGGTGGACATTTTGAAACTCAGGGTAAATTAAAGAGGAAAAGGCTAATTAGGTTGAATAATCTTTACGAGTTTATTGACTACATAGTGTCTATCATACTTGGATGTCTGGCAATCTCCTGTTCTGAGACTGACTCATAGAGGAAAAGTTTTCCAAAGATTTTGTAATCTGATATTGCATCACCTCCCCAGTCTCCTCGCGCTTCTGCCACTTAGGACACCATTACAGGCCACCTATCACGAAGAGCAAGAGGAGAGTTTTTGATAGTGTCTTTTTCCAAGGACCTTGACCTCTTCTGTGATATTCCAGGATTTTATAAAACCTGTGTGTTCAGCAATTTGTTTCAAAATTCCAAGGTTACCTAACTTTTTCTTATCCATGAGTTTGGTGCCTGTCTAGATTTCTAAAACAGTTAGAGTATGGGGGAGGGGAAGATACAAAATTTCAAGGTATTAGTCCTTAAGATTGGTTGGAGGAATCTACAGCATCAGACCTTGCATATCTAACTCTCATCAAAGCCCTTGAGCCAAAGACCCCTGGAACACATCTGTAACTGAACAATTTGGATTTAATACTTGCTGCAAAGAGGGAGATTACATACATGCGAAACCATGAGGTCTCAGTCAGAGGGTGTTAGAAAGAATCTACTCTAGGATTTGGGCTTTGATTGGGTGATTTCAGAGAGGGTTTAAGGCAGTAGACTTGGCTGTACATTGGATGCTGTCAGGAAGTGGAGCAATTTTATTACTGGATATCTCAATCACAGGGAGGCCTGACTTGAATAAAGATAAAACTGCAAATGAATAGCAATCCCTCATTTTCACTGGGGGCGAGGAGTGGGGAGAGAGAGAGAGAGACAGACAGAATATGTTTGGTATTTTGGTGGTTACACATGACCTTGTTTTTTGTCTCACCTTATTACAGACTCAGAGAGCCGTAGCTGATGTTGATGTTCTGTAAGATTGTTTATGTCCAACAAGAGAACAACGCATTCTAGCTGTAAGCATCACATCACCGGTTCAGGGGCTGCTTTTTGCCTTTTCACTCTTTTATACTCTTCAACCTGGCAAAATTATTACTTTTTAAAACTTCTGATTAATCAAAAATTTAGAGGCATCAAATGATTACAAATGAGACAAGTTATATTTCTATAACTAGCATATATTATTCTATATAAACATGAGGAAGTTATATTTGTTTACTAGTTTATACATTTTACATCATACAATTTTATATACTCATATCATTTTTTTCAGTGAAGCATGCAATTTCTATAAGGATTTTTTATAGCCCTTGAACATAGAGCCCCATTGCTATTTCCTTAGCTAGTTACAAGGGCTCTTATACAGAAACACATTGGCTCCATTGTCTTAGTTATCTTTTCTTACTAAATCTCTTTGTTCAGTTAAGTATAATTCAGCAGTTATTAGCTAGTTTTTAATCACTGATGTGAATATAAATAGATTGGTAGATAGCCACAAAATAGTTTTCTTTTCAATGCTTTTACAATATTTCAATGAAAATAGATTTAGCAAAATTAAGGTCGTCTGGTCACCTTTCTTCATTTACTCCATGAAAGTAATTAGTAAGCACCATATTAAATGTACAGGTTAAATTCATGTATTACTGAGTATTTCCTAATGTGTTAGGCACATTGGAGACACAGTGGGGAACGAGTCAGATGATTACTGCCACCTTCTCTTAGGAAGACAAACAATAAAGAAGAAAAAGATAATACTATTTAACAATACATATCTGAGGCCTCCTCTATCCCATAATCTAAACAGCCCCCCTCTACTTTTTCTTCTTGGCATTTATCATGACCTAGCAGATACAGATTTATTAGTTTAAAATCTCTCTCCCTCCACCGGAATGAAAATCTCCTGAAAACAGGACTTAGTCTATTTTGTTCATTGCTGTATCTCCATTGGTGAGAGCACTAGCACTTAGCAAGGGGTCCTTTGAGGGCTGCTCTGGTGGCCGTGTGGAGGAGTGGCTTCTGGGGCAGCAGGGTGAATTATATCAACAATTAGGAAGCTATTGGGGTAGTCTAGACCTGCCTTGTCCAATATGTGTTACTATTAAAATTTTAATTAGTTAAAATGAAATAAAATGTGGTATTAGCCATCTTTCAAGTGCTCAGTTGCTACCTGTAGTGATTGACTACCATACTGGACTGGAATGATATAGAACATTCCATCACTGTAGAAAGTTCTATTAGTAGTTTTAGGTAATAGATTACCTTACCTTACAAAAGGATTACCTTACCAATGATAGGGTACAAATGAAGTGGGAAGATCTGGGATAGAATTGATAGGATTTTTGATGGATTGAGTATGGAATTAAACACGCAAATCAGGGATGACTCTTAGGTATATGGTGTGAGATGTTGGAGGTGGTATTTTTAGAGATGGGAAATACTAAAAAGAGAACTAGATTGGTTGGGGAAGATCAGTTTGGCCCATGTTAAATTTTCAATGCTATGCTATATCCAGATGGACTTTGGCAATAGGTAGCTAGAGGTAGAACTCTTGAGCTAGAAAAAAAGTTTGAGCTGGAAATATAAATTTGAGAGTTATTAGCTTCTCACAAAATCCCTTTAGTTATCTTTTCTCCCACATCATCAATCTCTTCTATCATTCTCAAAGTTTCAAACATGCTCTAATATTACCCATCATTTAAAACAAAACCAAACAAGAAATTGAGCTGTTGCCCCATTTTTCTATGCCCTTTTACAATAAAGTCTCTCATGTATAGGCTGATAGATTTGGAAAGCTTATGGGATCAATGGCTAGATGGTCATAGGGAGAGCCAACAATTACAGAAGGGAAATACTAGTGGAGTTGAATAGATATGAGGTGGTGATTTAGAAAGTGGGTGTTTCAAATAAATATTTCAGAAGTGTCAAATGGTTATGGTTTTTCAGAGCAGTGTTAGTAAAGGATTAAAAGATAAAGGGTCTCATAGTTCCATTGTATGGTCAAACTTAGTGTTGGCACTTAGTTGGCATGCACAGCTTAGTCTCACAAATCTTCACAGCCCAGGTCCAATCTGATTGGCTGTTGCCCTGCCTTACTGGTCATTTTACTCTTAGTCATGCAACAAATTCAAGGAACATTGACAAACTGGAACACAACCACAGAGCATGATGACCAGGATGCTAAAAGTTGTAGACACCTTGGCATGTTTACCTTGGAGAAAAGACAGAAGGATCGGAAGTCTTTTCAAGTATTTGTGGAATTCTTGTAGAGGCCATGTATGAAACTTGTTCTGTGCAATATCTAATAGTTATTGAGTATTTATCACTATTCAGGCATAGTCCTAAGAACTCTCTTAATCTTTTAAAAATCATACTGATGTAGTTATGTTAGTCTCATCATAAATATTAGAAAATCAAGTCACAAGAAGATTAAATAACTTGCCTTCAGTGACATAATAAAGACAGAAATTAGGATTTAACCCGAGCATTCTGATTCAAACACTTATGTTCTTGGTCACTATATTAAAAGTAATCATTACTGTGATGCCTTTTGATTCAACATGAGAAAGAGCAGTTTAGCAATTAGAACTGTTCAAAAAGAGAAAATGCTAATAAGGCCCATGCTATATTTTCAAGGCTAATAATCATATGTTCAGGGTTATTTTAGAAGAAAGTCAGTATTAGATGAAATGTTAAATTAAATGATCCCTCAGTTCTATGTTTAATCTAGTCCCTTACTCCTCATCTAGCCACCACCCATCCTAAACCTACAGATCTTGTAAATTTGTTACATGTATTTCTAAGCTGTTAGTAAAAATCCTGTACTTAGAAGAACCAAGGAGAGAACCATTTCCATACCATTAAGACTTTCCCTCCAGATTAACAGTGCATGGTTATTTGAGCATCAGTGAAACTTCCTAGCCACATAATTACCCACTTACATCCTATATCTGTTCACAGGGACATCATAAGATGCTTTAAGTGCTTCACTGAAACCAACATTCATTAAGTTTATCTCCTTTCCCCTAGTCACCATCTAATCATCTCTTCCAAAAATTAAATTAGGTTAATCTAATGTGGCATGATAAGGATCCCATGCTGGCCTCACGTGACCACTGAGTCCTTCTCCAAGTGCTCAAAAACCATCTGTCTAATAATTAACTGTAAAATTTTGCTGAGGTTTATTTTTATTTAACAAATCTAATACTTTATAAATACCAATTCATTTAATTCCATGCAAGTATTATCATGTTTATATCCATTATGCAGACGAGAAATGTAAGACACAGAGAGAGGTTAAGTAATTTGCCCAGGGCCACATAGCTAACAAATTGCAGAGCTGGTTCAGACCAGCATTTGGTAGATAAAATCTGCCTGTAAACACTAAACTGCATTACTTCACTGGTAAATGACCTTGAAAACCCCCTACAACCCTTTGTTTTTTTGGGTCTCCTAACCATTCTCCCAACCCCCAATCTCCTTTTTAAACAGAATAACATTTTCCCATTTCCATTCTTTTAAAACTTCTAGGGATTTTGTTTTTCTTCCCAGAATCCTGTCATTTGACATTGTATATCCCAAAGTTCCCCATCACTTCCAATTTACCACACAGTTTATTTGAGGATAAAAATGCCTTAGAGAATAAATATTCCCCTATTCTCCATATTTCTCTCTCTCAGATTTGTGAGATAACATTACCTTTAAAACAAATCAATAGTGTGTCATTGTTTTAATTTGGGAGAATTTAAATTACAGCATATGCAGATAAATCACAGCAAATGTCCTATCACTGTTAGAATCACTTTTTGTGTTTCTAAAGTAAGAAAGGATCCTCATTAATCCATATTTGGGCAACCTGTGTGACTTAGTCCAGGCTCCTATAAAAAATATTCCATTTTCTGTGTGGTTTGAACAACAACCATTTATTTCTCAGTTCTGGGAGCTGTGAAGTCTATGATTTGGTATCTGGTGAGAGTTGGCTTTTCAGTTTACAGACATTTATCTTTTTGCTATGCTGTCACATGGCAAAAAAGGGGCAAGATAGTTTTGGGGGTCTCTTTTATAAGGGGACTAATTCCATTCATGAGGGCCCTACGTCCACGACCTGATCACCTTCTAAAGGCCTCACCTCTTAAGACCACCAGATTGGGGCTAGGATTTCAACACACACATTTCAGGGGCAAAGAAGTGGGACATAAACATTTGGCTCATATACGATTAGTTTCTCTGTCCACTTACTTTCACCAAAATGATTCTTTTCTCATTTTTTACAATCATAGATTGGTACGCAATTGTATATCATTTTCATGTCAATTGCTAACCCAGGCTTTTCCCTTTGATCTTTTAAAAATCTATTCCCTTTCATTGTTGCAATGAAAGCATGAATTCCATCCTACAAATTTTCATCTTACACTGTTCATAATTACTCTTTTGTCAATATTAATGGTTTAGGATCAATATCACTTCTTTACTGTCTTTTGACTATGTTATTGACAGAAGTATTTTAATTATTGAGTATTTCTCACGTTGCCACTCATTTGTGTGGCTCCAGGAAAGAGTTTGTCTTGATATCCAGTGGTGCTTACCTGATTGTGCATTTTAAGACTGATGAGTCTATGGGAGAAAAAGGTTTTAAACTTAATTTTGGAAGACAGGATTCAGAAATGCAATATTAAGTTGCCTATTAATGGCAAGTCATTATTTTTAAATGTTTATTAAAGCAGGTGCCACATAGGTCTTGAAGTAGAACTGAGAACACTGGTTTAAAGGTCACTTACAGGATAACTTCATTTCAAACTATGCCTTACTGCATGAAACTTGGGTAGTTCAGATACATCATCTGCGGTAATAAAGTTAGTTGGGGGTGTGTGCATGTATGTGTGTGTCTCTCGGTCTGTGTGTGTTATTTTCATTTAAGAAATAATGACAAACATAAATGTCAGCTGCTATTAAAAAGATCCAGTGGGGACATTCAAGCTGAAACAGAGGTACAGCTCAGTGTTTCCAAGTGTGTTACATCTCTTTGATTAAGTAACCACCCTCCCATTCCTACAAAGGCCCCAAAGGAGAATATTTTACCTATTACATATTTTAGAGAAAGTGTAAAAATTTCTCTGCATAAAATAGAAACAATTTAAATATTTTTCTACTGATCCAATCTGCCTTTTTTAATAAATATTTTATTCATTTATTTTTTAGAGAGAGGAAGGGAGAAAGAGAGAGAGGGAGAAACATCAATGTGTGGTTGCCTCTTGCACGGCCCCTACTGGGGACCTGGCCTGCAATCCAGATGGGGGTTGTGCCCAGGACTGGGAATCGAACCAGCGACCCTTTGTTTCGCAGGCCGGCACTCGATCCACTGAGTCACACCACCCAGAGCCCAATCTACTTTTTAGCCAGAATTTCATTAGTTGTGCTTAAGATCTAAAAGCCTAATGAATGTGTTATTAGGAGATTTTTTTTTATTAGAGTGTAATTCCAGGAAAAATTCTAATCAACTTGCATTTCGAAGTCCTTTTTGATGTTGCTTTATCTATATTATAGGGAAGTGAATGGGCTCTCAGGAGAGTACTTGATTTGAGACATAGAGGGGTGAATCTCACCATTCCTTAGGCATGATTTTTAATCTCTACCTCTCTATACTGAAACTTCCTTGTCACAGTAAAAATATTTACGCTGCCTAATTTTTTAGAGTATTCCTTTTGCATTTAGTTCCAGTCAAGATAGAGGTGTATGTAGATACACTTTACTTTCTCCTATAACCAAAAGAAGGATAACAACCAACTTATAAACAAAAAAGCAACCACAACTGACAGGAAATGAAACTGTGTGGAAGTCCAACAACCAAGGAGTTAAAGAAGAAACATTCACTTAGATTGGTAGGAGGGGCAGAGATGGGAAGCAGGGGTGGAGAGGGCATGAGACAAGACAGTGGCTGACAGACAAGGCAGGCAAAGCAATGGGCTGGGGGACCAGGATATCCCACATTGAGTGTGAATAAGCTGAAAGGAGCAACTGTGGAGCAAGACAGACTGCACAAACCAGGTTTCCAGTGTGGGAAACTAAAGCCTCAAAACCTCTGACTGTAAAATCCTGTGGGGTTTGTGGGGGTAAAATAATCCTGTAGTCTCCCAGGAGAGTCCACTGGAGAGACCCACGGGGTTTGAATGTACAGAAGCCCATCCACCTGGGAATCATCATCTGAAAGGGCACAATATGCTTGTGGGGTGAGGGAAGTAATGGAAAGCAGGCAAGAGCAGAGTAAGCAGCATTGTTCCCTCTCTGACCCCTCACCCACAGACAGCACCGTGACCCAACTGAAGGAGATGGCCCCACCCTGGCAAATACCTAAGGTTCCACCCCTTACAACATAACAGATACACTGAGATGAAGAAATATGGCCCATATGAAAGAACAGATCAAAACTCCAGAAAAAGATCTAAGTGACAAGGAAATAGACAACCTATCAGATGCAGAGTTCAAAACACTGGTAATCAGGATGCTCACACAACTGACTGAGCTCAGTCTCAAAATGAAGGAAGAAATGAAGGCTATACAAAGTGAAATAAAAATATACAGGGAACCAACAGTGAAGGGAAGGAAATGGGGACTCAAATCAACAATTTGGAACAAAAGGAAGCAATAAACATACAACTGGGACAGAAAGAAGAAACAAGAATTCAAAAAAAATAGGAAGCTAAGGAACCTCTAGGACAGCTATAAACATGCAACATTTGAATCACAGGGGTGCCAGAAAGAGAAGGAAGAACAGGAAATTTAAAACTTATTTGAACATAATTTGAAATAATGAAGGAAAACTTCCCCAATCTGGTGTAGGAACTAGACATGCAAGTCTAGGACGTTCAGAGTCCCAAAGAAGTTGGATCCAAGAAGAAACACACCAAGGCACATCATAGTTAAATTATCCAAGATTTAAGGTAAGGAGAGAATCTTAAAAGCAGCAAGAGAAAAGGAGACAGTTATCTACTAAAGAGTTCCCATAAGACTGTCAGCTGATTTCTTCAAAAGAAACCTTGCAGGCAGGAAGGGGCTGGAAAGAAGTATTCCAAGTCATGAAAGGCAAGGACCTTCATCCAAGATTACTCCACCCAGCCAAGCTATCGTTTAGAATGGAAGGGCAGATAAAGTGCTTCCCAGACAAGGTCAAGTTAAAGGAGTTCATCATCACCAAGCCCTTATTATATGAAATGTTAAAAGGACTTATGTAAGAAAAGGAAGATCAAAACTACAAACAGTAAAATGACAACAAACTCACAACTATCAACTACTGAACCTAAAAAACAAAAACTAAGCAAACAACTAGAACAGGAACAGAATCACAGAAATGGAGATCACATGGAGGGTTATCAGTAGGGAGGGGCAGGGGGGAAAACGGGGGAAAATGGTACAGGGAATAAGAAGCATAATTGGTAGGCACAAAATAGACAGGGGGAAGTTAAGAATAGTAAAGGAAATGGAGAAACCAAAGAACTTCCATGTATGACCCCTGGACATGAACTAAGGTGGTGGGGAGGGAATGCTGGAGGTATAAGGGAGCAGCTTGGAGTGAGATAAAGGTAAGAAAAAAATGGGACAACTATAATAGCATAATCAATAAAGTATATTTAAAAAATAAATCACTCCTTTTTTTGGAAGTAAGTTGAATACTAATAAAATATTGTTATGCTACATGTTTACAAACAGCCCAAAGTTATAAGACTTGCGACAGACATATTACCATATATAATGTGGATTGTAAATGCAGTAAAAACATGCACTAAGGCAATAAACCTTAATGCACTAAAAACATATTTCAATAAATACCTTTGGTGGGCTTTTCTGAGACTAGGATAGCTGAATTTTGAAGGGTTTGCATATTTTTGAAATATGTATCTAAAGGAGGTGGGAATCCTTGTTTTATACATATCTGAAGAGAAAGTTGCAATGAGTTTTGATATAAATATTGAATAAACAAATCCACTGGGTTAGAATAGCTTTCTGGTATAAAAATGAAATTTCAAATAAGTAATTTAACAAATAAGCATATTTTATAATTCTTAAATTATATGGCTACAAAGCTTAATTTTCTTAATATTTAAGGAAATATTTAAATAAGCCTTTTGTTTTTAATATCAAGGTAGACTTCTTTTTAGTTCTGAGAATGGGATAAACACACTGCTAGAAATTTTCCTTATGCTTTTCCTTTATGTACATGTTGTATCTTGAATACATGTAGTATAAAGTATTTTGATATGTCTAGATGTGTTATACTAGGGTAATGCAAATAATGCCACAGACAGAACAACGTCCAGTAATTTCATAATTAAGTGCAATATTTTTGTTTCTTGTTTTAAAATTTGATTTATGTTCTGATTTGCCTAAAGATATGTTTATTAATGCTTCAGTCAACTTTACAGATTTTCGCTCATTTTAAGAATTCTAGTTCTGAACATACAAAAGAAGCAAACACTTCTACTCTGAAATTTTAATAGATTTTCATATTTTTATCTAATGTTTTGTTGTTACTTTTCCAAGGAATGACATTAAAAAACAATACAGAAATATGCCCAAACCAAGGCAAACGTGGAATTCCAGCTGTAGATCCATTTGTCATAGAACAGTCTGAAAGAAACACAAAGGTGTTAGCAGCTGAGTTTAGGGAGCCCAGGTTGGCTGGTTGCTAAGCTGCACCTCCAATGTGGTGGCCCTGGCTGATCAGTCTGCAGCACCGCGGACATTACTGCAGAGGTGCTCTGATTGCAAAGCAGTGGGTCCTGACAGCAGCTCAGCGTAACTTCAGGTGTGTGCCTGTGTTGTGCACGGGGTGCTGGAGAACTCTGAAGGCCCCCTGTGGTTGTACTCCTGCTCTCTTCATGACACAAGAAACTTTCAGCCTCAAGCTCCCACTTGCAAATGAATGGACATACTCTATTAGGTTGATGAAACTTTCTGGGCTTCACTAATACACGCCGTACTAATTGCTTTCGATTTTAAAAACTACTTCCTGCTTCTAGGTGTAGTTTAATTAATAAGCAAGTAACAACAGACCCTTCTCTTTCCTCCTCTATAAAATGGAGATAATGATGTCTTAACATTTTCTAATTAGTCTCTTAACATCATATCCATACCTAGAGCCCAGGGGTTGCTCAAATGTGGATTCATTTTCTTCTTACTCTCCTGTTGTAACTCGTCTGATCATTAGACCCACTCACAAAATAAATATCTAAAGTTCCAAAAATTTTTTAAAATGCCCTTTTTAAAAAAGTTTTTAAACTAAACTAAAACAAAATAGTTCACCCATTTTTTTCCATTCCAACCTCTGCCTCTGGCACCCACCAATCTGTTCTCTATACCTGTCAAGCTTTTTTTTCTTTAAAGTGTGTGTGTGTGTTAGATTCCACATATAAGAGAGATTACATGGTATTTGTCTTACTCTGTCTGACTTACTTCACTTAGCATAATAATCTTCAGAGCCACACATGTTGTCACAAATGGCAAGATTTCATTACTTTTCATGGTTGAATATAATGATATAATGCATGTATAAAAGCAAAATGTGTTAAAATTTTTTATTTTATAAAAATTTAGTTGATGCTTCTGTGAAGCTTTATTGATTAAAAAACTGACTTTAACTTATCACTTCAAAACACTTTTCATTTTTATATTAAACAGTGTAGCGGGTTATGCCTCAAAACCAGCAACATGTTTGGAAAGAAACCTGTGCTGTGTGTCCACTTTTTATGATTTATGTGTGGTTCTCTAGTTTGTGTTGGCACGTGTACCAGAGACCATTTTTTGTACATTTACTGGGGGCTTAATAAGTTATTTGCCTGATAGAGAGAAAAATAAAAACTAAATGAATGTACATGCCAGATTTAATACATACGGTCCCTAGATATTCCTTTAAGAAACATTGTATTAGGGAGTAGAGTAATTATAACTTTAAGAATAGCTTTCAGTGACCATTATATAAACATATAATATAATATATAACATGATTATGGTATGTAGAATTATTGCTTTAAGGTATGAATCTTAATTGTCAAAGAAATATTGCATTGTTTTATTTAGTGTTATATAAGCAAGAAAGTAGGTCACTTTAAAGGACACACGGACAAAGCCAAAGGGGTAGGTTCAAGGGTGGGAGATGGGAATGGGTGGGGGAGGGGACTGAGGTGTGGTGAAAATGGAGACAGCTATACTTGAACAACAATTAAAATAATATTAATAAAAAAAGAAACTTTCGTTTGCTAAGAATTCAAGATAACTAAGATTTTAATGTAGATTAGAAATGTTAAAGCATGTTTTTAGTAATTTTGAAAAACTGTGGCCTCGTTAAAAGTGGTATTTGTTCTCTCACTCCCTTTTCCTATAGAAGCACTGTCACAGACAACCTGGTAATAGGGAGAAGTCACCTCTCACACATAGAACATAGTGATCTGGTGGCAGCGAAAGCTGTGTACCCTCAACTTGTCTTCACAGTTTCCTCCCAAAGATGGTCTATCCTTATTGCATCCCGAAAAACCTGTTGAACTCGGTCAGTATGAGTAACTCTCCATATAGAGTTACTTTGCCATATAGTCTGTGTTTCATTTGCTTAGATGTGCTGTGCTGTATATACTTTTTTTTGAACTTTGCCATATAGTTTGAACTTTGCCATATAGTTTGTATTTCATTTTGCTTAGATGTGCTGTGCTGTATATACTTTTTAAAAAAATCTTCACCCAAGGACATGCTCATTGATTTTAGACAGAGTGGAAGGGAAAGGAGAGATGGAGAGAAACATCGATGTGAGCGACAAACATCAACTGGTTGCCTCTCATATGCACTCCAACCAGGGACTGAACCCACAAGCTAGCCATGTGCCCTGACCGGGAATTGAACCCTCCACTCTTCAGTTTATAGGATGACACTCCAACCAACTGAACCACAACGCCGGCTCTGAAAAGCTTTATATATATCTGAAGTTAAATAATTAGTTCAGAACTTTCTTATACTCTAAGATATGTTGTCTAAAAACCTGCATCAACATTTTTTTTAATGTACTTTTAATTAATGAAGCTCTGGAGAAGACGTCAAAGAAGTAATTTTTTTCAGCCTTTATAGGCCATTTATTTATTTTTATTGCTGTTTAATTACAGTTGTCCCCATTTCCCCTCCATTACTCTCCCCTGGCCCTAAGAAATACATTTTTAACTTTGTTCTGTTTATTCTTCTGAGACCATTGTATCCTACGAGGTTAACCCAAAAACTTAGAACAGGAGCTGAACCAGCAGATGTTACATTTCTTGTACCTTCATGACTTAGTAAAATTTGTCTTTCTTTAATATTTCCTTAAGCCAAAACTACCTTGAAAGTGTTCATCTGCCTCTGTCACCTAGTAGCCATGCATTCTCCAGGGGGCGGGGGGTGAGGGGGAGGTGATGTAAGTGTTCTGAGCCTCAGCTTTATCATTTGCAGAAAACCAATAACAGTAACACACCAACCTAGTTAGCACAGGTGACCATTTAGTGGGAAAGTAATATATTGGGGGAAATGTAACTAAGGCCTGTGGATTGTCCCAACGTTCATATCCATGGCTTTACCCCAATTCTCTCCTGTGTTTCTGCATTCAGTGTTCCTCTGCCAATAGCCTCACCTCCCTTTCTGTGTCTTTCCAATGCATCCATCTTGCAGCCTGCCACTCATGGTTCAGTTCACCATTTGCTTTTTGTGCTTGAACAACTGAGTCAGTGAGAGCGTCTGGAACAGTGCTTCTTAACCTTGGCTGTGCAGTATAATCCCTTAGGTTGCTTTAAAACAAAACAAAAATATAGGCCAGGATGCATTTTGGGCCAATCAATCACAATCTCAAGAGTGGAAACCTGACATCATTATTTTTTCCCTCTTTATCCTGATTTTAAAATTTATTTTAATTAGACTTTCTATGTTGAGATTATTGTAGTTGTAAGAAATAATAGAGACACCAATGTACTCTTTTATGTATATATTATTTTTTATTCTTGTTTGTTCTATTACAGTTGTCCCACTTTTTCCGCCTTTGCCCTCCTCTGTCCTGCCCACACCCCTGCCCCTCAGTCAATACCCACACCATCATCCATGTCTGTGGGTCATTCATACATGTCCTTTGACTAATTCCTTCCCCTTCTTTCCACCCTTATCCCCCCTCCCCTCTATCAGCTGTCAGTCTGTTCCATGTTTCCATGTCTCCGGTTCTGTTTTTTTCATTAGTTTGTTTTGTTCATTAGATTTCTCTTATAAGTGAGACCATATGGTATTTGTCTTTCACCAACTGGCTTACTTCACTTAGCATAATGCTCTCCAGTTCCATCCATGCTATCGCAAATGTAGGAATTCCTTTTTTTTTTTCTGCTGCACAGTATTCCTTGTGTAAAGGTACCACAGTTTTTTAATCTATTGATCTCCTGATGGGCACTCAGGCTGTGTTCCAACACTTGGCTATTGAAAATAATGCTGCTATGAACATTGGGGTGCATAAGTTCTTTTGAATTGGTGTTTTGGGATTCTTAGGGTATATCCTAAGTGGAATCACTGGGTCCAATGTACTCTTTACCTATTTTCACCAATGGTAACATCTTGCAGGATATTGACATTGATTCAATAAAGATACAGAATGTTTCTATCACCACAAGAATACATAATGTTTCCCTTTTATGTTAATAAATGATGGAACATTGATTTGTATACTGTGTGCTATGAAAAAATGATGTGGTAGATCTATATGTAATGATATGAGTAATATAATCGTAATTTAGTAAATGAAAAAAATCAGAACAAGAAAAGTGACCAATTAAAAATATATAGGTAAAGGGAAAATGTTTTATTGTAGCTCCAGGAAATTTGGCAGGAAATGATATGATAGACCAACAACAATCTGTGAAGGCAGTATAACAAGATTTGGAGGCAGTTGGCACATATATGGAGATAAATAGGACAAGAATAGACAAGATTTTATTAAGAGATAATGGTAAAAAATAAAGGACAAATCATTTTAGAAATGGTCTTGGACAGCAGGTATGCTGAAGCATTTAAGTACGTAACATCTGGATAGGAATGAAGTGAAGCATCATGGGAAACAAACACAGGAGCACTGCCTTCTGTGCATCATGTGTGTAGTGCACATACACACACACACATACACCCACAATATTTGTGTATATGCAAATTTTGACGATAAAAAATGTGAATGTTTAAATGTATAATGCACAAATATAGTTTATAATTATGCCTTTATTAGACATAAAATATGTATTAGCTATAAAAACAGGTAAAAGGTTTTAAGTTGCTACAAATGTGGTTTCCCCCACTCCTCACGTAATATAGTTGAAAAAAGAAGATAATTATATTCTCCTCCACTGTCATCTTAAATTCAACAAGGTGATGTCCTGGAGGCACATGGACAAAAAAACAGACACATTTTTAAAAATGGCTGTAGATGAGAAACCAGGAGTCCCACATCTCCATGTGGAGCATCCCTGTTTCTGTTGTGCAGGAGGATATGGAACTATGTGGAGCAAAGTGGTAACATGGTAATTGGGATGATCCTTTCTGAGCAATTAATAAATGTTATCTTCTTGAAGACTTATTTACTAAATTACAGTGTTAAAGAGGGTAATGTAGGTCAAAGTAGATATTTTTAGAGTCATCACTAAAAAGCAAACAATGTTAATATCAATCCTATGGACTAAAGGATATTTGCCTTTTTCTTTCCCATCTTTTTGATTAGGGAAGTTTATATCTCCAGTTTGTTTGCCAGGAAAAGACAATAAAATAAATTTACTTTCCAAATGTATGACTGCTGGCTGGGGACTAACTGACCCACATCGTGTGTATATTCACTACTTCGTTCAAGATTAGAATCCACATACATGTGAAGTCTGAGTATATTATTTATTTTCAATTTTTTTTGTATTTTTATAGGAATGATAGCAGAAAAAGTCTTTTTCATAATGGATCTACAAGTGACTGTGCGTATTTTAAGCCATCATATTTATTGATATTAGTTCACTGATAGTAGTTCATTGATACTTGTAAAAATGTGTGTTGGAGCACATCTAGTGATTATATTACCTAATAATTATTTGTGTGTTTCATTTATGTGTAAATATTCCCTAATTGCACTCTGACCATACACATGCTCACACACAATTGTTTTCAAAACAATATGCCACAACTGTGAAAATCCATACATACAGATATGAGCCTAGCCTTTGCTGGTGTGGCTCAGTTGGTTGGGCATTGTCTTGCAAAGAGAAAGGTCACTGATTCAATTCCTGGTCAGGGCACATGCCTGGGTTGCAGGTTTGGTCCCCGGTCTGGGCCAAAGGCAAGCAATCAATGTTTCTCTCCCTCTCTTTCTCCTTCCCTTTCCCTCTCTCTCTCTCAAAAAAAAATGATATGAGCCTATTCCCAAAGATATGAGACATTTTCCTGAAACGATAGGCTAGTAATAATGGTATAAATGGGTATAAAGATTATGTGCAAATAACTGGTTCATATAATGATCAACTCATGACTCTGGTCTCACTTCTACTGTATTCTACAACTGAACTGACAATTTACAAACATCCAACAAATGAAAGACTAAATCACAGAGCAATTTCAGTTTACAGCTCCCAGACAGTGTCAGCACTTAGACAAAACGTCTGTTAAGCAAAATCCAAGTCAAAAGAATGAGAACACCCCAAAAACAATAGAATAAAGTATAGATTTAACATGTAAAATATTAATTGTATTGTTCCCTTTATCAACAACTAATTTGGGTGTAAACTTTATTGTTTTCCTTCTAAAAAATACTATTTTTCTATCATCTTAGGACTGTACTAAAGGAAAAGACCCCACATAACATTTTTGTTGTTATTATTTCTGTTGTACAAGCCATTGTGTAGTAATAGCAGCAGCTCTTTGTGGTTTTTTTGTTTTGTTTTTAATAAATCAGCTAACAGCATCCTTACATTGTTGAAAGGAAAGAATTGTGGGATTTAACCTTTGAAGTCTATCTACAACATAGGGCTTTTTTTTGTGTGTTTTATCTTTTAAAAGCCTTTGCCTAGGTAATATGTGTTTTTATTCCTTCTCTACTAGAAGATGAGTTTTCTAAAACTGTGCAGCAGACAAAGGTATCATTGATCAGTAGTGCCTCTTCTCAAAGTTATTGGGGACTGGATATTAAAAACACCAATATATGTGGAGGGGCCGCAGGATCATCTTCATGCATGGTAATTCAAGGATTGCACACTTTCTTCTCAGTGTGGCTCATGAATGGGTGTTTGCTGATGATAAGGAGCTATAAATGTGTGGCAGTTTTTAAATGAAAAGTGAGAGGAATAAGAACGTTGCTAAATTGACCTGCTACAACTGTTAATTTGATACCTGAAGTAGACTCAAGTCTCAGAATGAATTAATCATTTGTTTAGTTAAACTATGTGAAATTAATGATATCCAACTCTTTTTGACCTACAAAAATAATCATTTCTTATGGTTTGATTTCATAGCTGAATTAGGTAGCTCAAAGTACCTACTTCTAGTAGTACTAAAGATATTAATTAGGATTCTTTCATGTAATTCAAAACTATCATTTAGTCATTGTATTTAGTAGATGCTTGAAACTTTCTTCATGACATACTTTATTGTGGGCA
Source organism: Macrotus californicus (assembly GCA_007922815.1). NCBI lineage: Eukaryota > Metazoa > Chordata > Mammalia > Chiroptera > Phyllostomidae > Macrotus > Macrotus californicus. Next base: position 7,330 of record VMDR010011476.1, on the reverse strand, counting down.
TTGAATGAGCTGATGCTTGATGTGAAAATACAGATTTTGGTCTGATTCAGATTATATATAACATCATCTAATGACCCGACAGCTCTGGTTTCCTGTGCAGAAATCAGAGCTGAGAGAGTCAAGGCACTATCTGATCATCCTCTGCCATGGGGGTCAGCCTTAACCGTGGATCATACGGCCACGAGAACTTCTCTTTGTGCCAGTTGCTGGGAGCTTCTGGAGGACCACTGCAGTGTGCCCAGGGCGGGCGGCACAGACTCATCGGTACTGTGAGCTGGGGAAGCAGTAACTGCCATCCCATCGCACCAACGGTCTTCACCAGGATTTCTGCATACAGGTATTGGATCACATCTGTCACTGAAGGAGAAGCATGATCACTGAGACAGAAGCTGGATGGAATTGTGTTATAAATGGGAAAGAAAACACAGAGCAGTGTACTTGAAAATGAGTCTCTTACCAATGCTAAAACACTCAATGTCACTTCCCTCAACCCTTGTATTGAGAAACTTGGATTTGGTATATCTCATATGTTCAGTATTAAACATCAGTCACAGAAAGATAATGTTGCTTCATGCCTCCTGGGAATTTACAATCTGAAATGTCATTAAGTTCATACTTAGTGTAGCATGTATATGTCCTAGTTGAATACCATAATATACACTTTTACTATTTTTCTAGTTTGGTAAAAATTGGAAGACATGAAGGTGAATGTATTCAGTCCCTAAAATTATTAATTTTATTCAAGCAGAACAATACCCTGCACTCAGTTAGATAGGAGAGGTCCCTGTTTCACAATTTCAATGAGCAATGGATATTTAAGAAATTATTTATCAGGTTTATCACTTGATTTTGAAATAAAATAGGATATTTTAATTGTTCACAAAACATTTCATTTATCTGTGTCTATGAGGTTAACCACTTCACTATGCTGCTACTTAAAGATGTGAGGGAGGTACAAACAAATCAACTTAAGTTGATTTAAAATTTTTTGACTAAAGTGTTTTGACAGGAAAGACTGGAAATGAAATTGCATCAGTGGAAACTATTTGTCCTTATATTCTAGGATAGTTTCAATTTAGTAAAATTTAATATTTCATTAAAGGTTAATTCACTAAATAAAAGGGCAGCTTAGTGTGTGGTCAATATATTTTCCTGCCTCTCCCAGCTATCTGACTTTGGGTAGGTTACTTAACTGCCACTTGCCTGAATTTTCTTATTTATGAAACAGGTAAATAATGGTATTACCTACACTTTTAAATGAAATCAGGCAAGTAAAGCATTTAAAATAGTACTTACTGGAAAAAAAAAAAACAGTGCTTACTGTATAAGTATTGGTTGTCATCATGCCTTGGTAAGACTTTTTTGGTCAATCAAAATTAAAATCTAAATGTTCGATTGGAAAATCTGACAACAGATATGCTTAGTCTCAAATAGTTTCCTTTCTTCCCAAAGTCCCCTCTATTACCTCTTGTACTGTGAAGTGTTAGGAAAAGATGAAGTCTTAATTTTTTTTAAGAAATATTTTAGTGCATAGCACGTATTGACAATATAAGGGTGAGAAAGACAAAGGCTCTTTCTTAAGAAGCATACTATCTGGAAGACAAAGGCATTGAACAAATAATTAGAAGCGTTGCTTATATGTTGAAAAGTAAGTTTAAATATTCTCAGCGGGCGCGGGGGTGGTATGGAGGCAAAGACCGAGAACGTGGTGCAGAGTAAGAGGACTGATACACATTCTACGCTTAAGTCTTTCATCCGTAATGAAGTACAGTAAGAGGTGTAGAGAGACATTAGTTCTGTGGCCTCTTAGAGCGTAATCTATCCCTTCCTGGGGAAACTGATTCCTTACTGGCCACGTGGTTACACCTAAAGTAAGTTTCAAACTCGGTTCTCTTCAGTGACGCCCCTTTCATCTTAACCACGCCTCTTGGCTCACGATACACTTCGTCAGCCAAGGGCCTATCGCGAGAACTCTACATTGTCTTCCTTCTCGTAGTCTCAGTGGTCGTAGTCGCTTTTGTTCTCGCGATATTTCCGGGTGAACGGGAGCCCGGGCGACCCGGGCTTCTGTGAAACATGGCGGCCGGCTGGGAACGAAACACAAGGTAAAATACCGAAGCCCTGCCGGGTGCTGTTCTCTCGGTTGTTCCAGGGCTGTTCCGGGCGTGAATGTAGTTGAGGGGGCTGAGAGCCTGTCATGGAATTGGCTCTTTGTCTTCATCGCTGTCCTGGAGAGCGGGCCGGACCGGGTAGCCGCTCCGCTTCCCCCGGGGGCGTTACTGGCAGGACCCTGGGCAGCGCTACGCCTGGGCGCTCCCCTCTCCCCGGTTCGGTTTCTCTGAACCGTATTGCCACTTGAAGGAGTTTGGGTGCTTCCTCGAGAGCGGCAGACCCTGACCCATTGCTTCTCCCAGTGCCCCGTACCCCGGAGGCTCCTCCCGTCCGCAGGCGAGGAGAGCCCCGCGTTGTAAAGACCATACGGGTCGTATACCGATCCTCCCGGGTGTCTGGCTCCCCAGCGTCATTCAAACAAATATCAAATTCTTGGCAGCAAGTTTCTCCCTCTTTTTAAGAAAGACGGAGGTCTTGGCCTCGCTCTGGAAGGAGAGTTTTGCACCTTGCTTGGAAAAATGAGAAAGGGGCAGGGCAGGGTGAGATGTGGCAGGAGAGACAGGTCCGAGAGTCACTGTTTAAACCTTCGAGGATTAAGGAACCCTTGGAAAGTAACTTGTCAACTCCTGGCATAGAATATACTTGGGCAAAGGCTATAGAGTTGAAAGATCGTTATTTGAGAAAACACGTTGAAGTAACTTGTATTTAGGATTTAGTGTCCTCGAGACAACGCTAAGTTACATAATATCTGTTAAAATGTGGCAAGACTAGCTTTCAGAAGCTATTAAACTACGTTAAAAAAACAAAATGTACTCATTTGTTTGAAGTGATATGTTGAACTCTAGTATACAGGCATTCTAAAGGAAGAAAGAAGTCGGAGGCTTGTTCACAGAAGCATTCAGGACATACTGGCTTACTTAATTTGTTTATTGATATATTTAAATTGATGCAATTGTTCCAGTTCCCAGAGGAAGAACATGAGAAAAAGAAATCCATGGTTTTGAGGGTGAGGTGGGATAGGGGAGGGGATGAGTTTCTTTCTTTGTGAGAATAAAGTTTACCACACAACTGAGTATTGTAATGGCTTGAAGGTCCATAATCATAAAAGTATATCAAGCTGGAAAGCTCTATCAAAGGAAATTAGGCCTACTCTGGAACAACACCAACAAAAAAGAATTAGAAAAAAATTGATTTTCTTTGGGGGTTAGTGATTTAATTGGAAGAAATAGTGATTTTATTTTTAATAGAAATTACTTTCAGGTAGTCTCTTCCTGCTACTAATCCTAGTTAACAGTTTTCAGTATTCTGATTCTGCCCCTTAAATGTCATGATGGGCAAATTCACCTCTTTGTGCCTTAGTTTCCTTATCTGCAAAATGGGAGTAATAATGCCTAACTCATGTGATGATTTGTGAGGATTAAATGGGTTAAAACATGCAAAGCACTTAGAACAATGCCTGGCATAAAGTTAACATACATTGTGTGTTAGCTCTTGTTATTTTTAAATTTTTGTTTTCTAACTTCTAAGGTTACTCACAAAATATCGCCTTGGTACTTAGTCAAAATACAGACTGAAGAAAACTTAAAAAAAAAAATTTCTTTCTGACTCCGCCAAACTAATGAAACACTTATTTTATATGATTAGTTAATATACCTTTAAACTCCATCTTCCATTTGCTTGCTTTCTTAAGCTGTTACCCTCTCGAAGGTAAAATTCCTCCTTCCTACTGCTTCATATAGTCTTGTTCCAGTCTAGGTCAGCACTTTGCCCTATAAGTGCATTTTTAACCCGCTCCCCTTGTTTTTGGGGACATTCGTCCTATTGTAAATAATATTTCATGCTCTCTGACCTTTTCCTTACCATTCCTTTTTGCTTCAATTTCATACACTTTTACTGAGTGGTTGCTATAGTGAAGCCATTTTTTGTCCTTGGTTGACATTGCTTCTGGGCACTGACTGCTACTTGTGCGGTCATCACTCTGTAGTCCCTTCCCTTAACTTTTATTCTGTTGATTTATATCATCTTCAGTCTATTCATGTTATTAACTAATCTCATATATTCTCTCATTTCCTTAAAGTCTTTAACATAACTCTCAAATATCCTACAAATCTTTGCATTTCTTTTGAGAATTAGAAACACATTTATTAAATGACTATTTTTTTAATCTTGAATAAAAACTATGAGGTAGCCATTATAGCCGTCTCCCTCCTTTTAATATAAAATGATAAAAGAGGATTCTGAGAAGTTGAGGATAGTCCCAAATTTGTCATACAGCTAAACAAGTGCCTACATATTACCCAAATTTTTCTGATCACAAAATTTATCTTTATACTATCTTACTTGGCTTCCAAGTAAACCTTTTAATCACTTAGAAGGTTATTAGATTTATTTGAATTATATGATAATAAATAATTTTGAAAACATAACATTTAACTAAGTTTTAAAGTAAAGAGAATAAGCACTTCTTTTGGATATCTAGGTTTATAGACAAACTAAGCTATCTTTAATAGAAATATTTTTATTGTAATGTATCATGATACTAAGTAATGCAAAATTACAGATAAGTTATAGTTTTGCTTTTCATATCTAAAGTTCAGTAATAGCCTGGGTGATACTTGTTTTGTCTTCTTTCTCATTCTTATTAAAGGCTTGTATTAGTTTACAAGGTTATCCTAACAAATTACTGTAAACTGGGTGCCTTAAAAAAATGGAAATTTATACTCTCACAGCTCTGGAGGCTTGCAGGCTGAAATCAAGGTGTCGGCAGGGCCATCCCCCCCTGAAAGCTCTGAAAAAGGGCTGTTCTTTGCCCTCTCTAGCATCTGGGCAATCTGTGGCCCTCCTTGGCTCGTACATGCATCTAACCTCTGCCTCTGTCTTCATGTGACATTCTTCCTTGTGTCTGTGTGTCTTCACATGTCTGTGTGTGGCTTTTTTTTTTCCTTCTTCTTTTTCTATTGGCTACTTTGTAGATTCACATGGCTTTCTTAATAAGGACACCAGTCATTTGATTTTGGGCCACTGTAGCCCAGTATAATTTCATCTTAACTAATAATATCTTCAAAGACCCAAATATTTCTAAACAAGGCCCACTCCCAGGGTTAGGACTTACATGTATCTTTTTTTTTTATCCTCACCTGAGTACATGCTTATTGACTTTAGAGAGAGGGGAATAGAAGACAGAGAGAGAGAGAAACGTTGATGTGAGAGTGAAACATCAGTTGCCTCTCACATGTGCCCCAACTGAGAACCCACAGTCGAAGCATATGCCCTGACCAGGAATCAAACCTGTGACCTTTCAGTTTATGGATGACACTCCCAACCAACTGAGCCACACTGGCCAGAGCTCAATATAGCTTTTTAAAAATTATTTATTTATTTATTTTTAGTGAGAGGGAAAGGAGGGGAGAGAAACATCGATGTGAGAGAGAAACATGAATCTCTTGTACACACTCCAGCCAGGGACTGAGCTCTCAACCCAGGCATGTGCCCTGACTGGGAATCAAACCAGTGACCTTTCAGTTTGTGGGATGACGCCCAACCAACTGAACAACACTGGTCAGGGCTCAGTATATCTTTTTGAAGGACATAGTTCAACCTACAACATGTCCATATCTATTAACCAATTAAATATTTCTCATTTTGCCAAGTAAATTTTAAAAATAGAAGTTAGCTCATAAAACGTAGGTAGCTGGAGATAAATTGTGTTTCCATTTTTGTTTGGAGAAGAAAGAAAATTGAGCAGATAGACTAAAAGGTCATGAATTCTATATTTTAATTTTGGCAAAACACCTAATAGTCTCATTATTTTCAGATTGATTCAAGGATAAAATATGGGCTGTATGACCTTGCATCTGTTGAGTGTTGATGGTGTATGCCTCTGTGTTCCAGCATGAAAGGTGGTTTCTTATTTCCTATGCAGTTTCTCAAAGCATTGCCCTAGTGGCAACTGTCTTTTCCTGGAGTTTTTTTGTTTGTTGTATTTTTTTATCACACATGCAGTTCAGGAGAGAAATTGGAGAAAGATGTGGTACTAGAGATGGTCAAAGTATGAGGAGCAGCAGCAACCAGTGGGCAAAGGAATCTAGTGCAACAGCTCCTAATTTTTTAGATTTTGTGGAGCAGTACTAAACATATATAGAAAAAAAAGGAAAAGAGGCTGGATTGGAAGACTGACATAGAACTGCAGTTTTTAACTTTACTAAAGGAGGACATCAGAAAACAAAACCAAATCTCTGTTATCTACCTTTATCATGTCATTAAAAGAAAAAGACATTTTGACTTCTGCATGTTTAAAGTGGCTGAGTAAGCTGGATGGAGAGACAAGTAGAGTGGGCAAGGGAGCAGTAGAACTGGATAACTCAGAGGAGTCCAGGAGACTGAGACCCCAGGGAACGTGAAGAGCAGATTCTGTGCTAGTGAGCCAGTTACAGAGCTGGAAGGATAATTGGCTCTGTTTAGAGAGGAAAGTTAGTGTCTTGGATTTTAGACTTGGAACAGTTTTAAAAATAAAGGGGGGACAAAACATGCCTTTCTTGTGTGAGGCTTTGCACAGAAGAGACAGGTCACTGGAGTACATCTGTTTACGTGGTGGAGGCAGGCCGTAGGTTGAGTGTCATCAGGTCGCGAGTTCAAAAGATGGCAGTGGAATGGGGAAGCAGAGAAGCAAATTAAGTGATCCAGATGCTGAAGTCATGAAGGGATTTTTAAATTTTTACTTTCTTACTGAATTTATTGGGGTAACATTGGCTAATAAAATTACATTGGTTTCAGGTGTATAATTCTATAATATATCATCTGTAAATTGTATTGTGTGTTCACCACCCAAGTCAAGTCTCCTTCTGTCACCATTTATCTCTCCTGGAAATTATAAGTCTATCCAGGTGGAGAAAATGATAACAAGTACTAAAGAGAGAGTGTACGCTATGGTTTGGAACATGGACTCTGGAGCCAGGGCGCTTGAGATCAAATCCAGGTTCTATCACCTGTTAAGTGGCCTTGCAAAAATGACTGGACTTTTCTGTGCCTCAGTATCCTTATCTATAAATGAGATAAAAATGATATCTAATTTGTAGAGTCATTTAGAGGATTAAATGAATTAATATATGAAGTGTGTCAAATAATGCTTAGCACATAATATGAAAGTTAGACTAATTCTATGTAGTATATGTGTTCATTAGAAGATAGACTTGAAAAGGGAAGAAGTGGTTGAGAAATC
>VMDR010011475.1:14529-28603 GCA_007922815.1 Macrotus californicus | reverse complement strand
TGTGGGGAATAAACAGCAAGTCATTTGGGTTAAGATGACCAAGCAGAATATTTTGGGTCACTGATGCACCCATATAATGTTATTTAAGATATAAAGACTATTATAACATTTTTCTGATATAATATCTTACATTCATTATTGAAGGGTTATTATGTTGGCCCTATAAGTGCTTTATGTATCTCATTTAATTATCATAGTAATCTTACAATACCCACATTACAATCTTTACCTAAAAAAGCTTAAGAGCGTGGTCTTTGAAGTCAGAGACACCTGGCTTCACTCCCACGTTCTTTGTTTGTGAGACTTCGAGCAAATTGCTCAACTCTTCTAAACCTCAGTTTTTTTTCAGCTATAAAAATGAGAAGACAAATGAGAGGCACCTTGTGGGATTAAAATAGAGAATACATGCAAAATGTTCAGCAAACCCCAAGCACTTTGTAGGTGTTTCGTAACTCTTTGCAATTTTTGTTTGCAGACAAGAAAACTGAGTCTTAAAAAAGGTAATTAACTTGTCCAAGGCCACACAACAAGTAAGTGGAAGAACTGAAATTTAAACTCACATCTCTAGAAGAGTCAGTGTCTGGGAGAATATAGCAGGGACTCATGAAATATATGTGGAGTGTGCCAGGGCAGAGTAGCTGAGGATGAAAATAATAGAATATGAAAATGTCTGTCTGGAAAAAGTCCAGCCGTTATTAATATAAGAATGGTTTGTGTGACATCGATGTAACCTGGCAGCCAAGAAGAGTGGACTGGAATGAGCATGTGTGAACAATGATGACTTCACTGTACTAGTCAGTGGGGGCGATACATGCCATTGAGTGAACGTGTACTGTGTGGCCCTCACATTCAAAATGACTGAGTGAGTAGAGCAAAATATCTGCATCAAGTTTTGTGTTAAGCTTAAACATTCCCCCATGGAAATTATTCAGATGATTCACAAGGTCGCAGCTGTGGGCAACTGGTGACTGACAGCTTCATCAGGACAACGCACCCACTCATGCATCACGTCTAAAGAAGAGTCTTTTTGGCGAAACGTCAAATCACCCAGGTGACTCAGCCCCGCTACAGCCCAGATTTGGTGCCCTGTCATTTCTGGCTTTTCCCCAAACTAAAATCACCTTTGAAAGGGAAGAGATTTCAGACCATCCATGAGTTACTGGAAAATATGACAGGGAGGCTGATGGCAATTGGGAGAACGGTGTGAGGTCCCAAGGTGCCCTCTTTGAAGGGAACTGAGGCATCACTGTCCTATGTACAGTTTCTTATATATTGTATCCTCTTCAATAAATGGCTCTATTTTTCATATTACATGGCTGGATACTCTTGACAGACCTTTTATATATGAGTGAGACATATTATGAAGAAAAAGGTGATTGACACAGTGTAACATAGAAGGAAACTGGTCATGAATGACCTCAATGTTTAAACCAGGATTAATAGAAAATGGAGGGAGCTTTTGGTCCTCTTGGAATAGAGCCCAGGAGCCTAGATTTGGTGCTGCTGAAACTGCCAGTGAGGAGTTTCCTCAGCTGTAACAAAAACCATGAGTGAGGGGCTGCCCATTCTGGGGCTCTGGAGGCTATAGTTCTTCTGCCATCATACCGGAAATCCTTAGCAATGGCTGTGCTATTGAAATTAGAAGCAGAGAATAAAACACTCTTTGATCTTTCCTCCTACCTTCTAATCTTCTAACAGTTCTTCTATCTGGCAGAACATAACAAGAATCCAGATGGCAAGGGTGTCTGGGAAATGTAGTTTGTAGGCTTCCAGCCACAACAATACAGAGCCGAACAAAAAAAGGGCAGGCTGTGGGCTGAGAAATGATAGATAAATAAGCAGCACAGGAAGAAACATTATGAGAATTAGGAGTTTCAGGAGGAAGGAATGGTTTTAGAGAAAATAAGTTGTTTTCATTATGAATAACTTATATCACCAGAGAAAGGCAAATGCTTCTGCTGTTAAAATGCATTAAAAATAGGATGCATTATCTGGTGGGAAAGACCCGTAAAAGTTAATTAAATTCCATTACCCATGATCATGTTTTAACATTAAGAGAAAAGCTAGTTGAAGTAAAATATAATAAATATAACAACTGATAATATATATATATATCAGCCTCTCCATATGTCTTCTGTTATCAGGTACTGTATAACAGAATTATATTTTCATTCATCTAAAGATGTCTAATAATTGAAAAGTCACTCAAATAAGGAAGATCTGTACATGCATGAACTGCAATTTTGTTCTATTTCCTTTTATATATACATATAGTATCTCTAGGGAATGGAACACTGATGCTTTGCCAGGCTACCAGGCTTTATCAAAATGTGAAGTAAAGCCCTTGACTTCTTCCCTTATACCATAGAAGAAAATGTATAAGTACTATTGATCACTTTCTGAGTATTTCTTTTTCTCTAGGTTCAATCTTTCTCACACTACTTACTTTCCTCCCCTCTCTGTGTTCAGTTAAAACAGAAAACACCTGTATGATGAGATTATCAGTTCTGAAACCAGACTAGGAATGATCTTTGGCAATTTTCTACATCACAATGCTCCCTTTATCTGCAAACTTGAACTTATACAATCAAGTTCAGAACTTATACCTCACAGGGCTAGGTTTTTAATAAATAATTTCCCTATTACATTTTTAAATTGTTTTGAATGGAAGATAGTCCTTTCTGGTTTCATCAATAAGGTCTTCACCCTATGACTGAAAATTGTAGTGACCCTCCCTTTTAAATTTCCATTGTCTTCCTTGGTAATTATGAGCCACATACAGCTAAGAGCATGTGGACTTTTTACCCTTGTATCAATTATCTGTTTCTTTGCCTATGTGGAAACATATATCAAGTTCTTTCCTTGCTTTGAAGACTTTCCTGACAATACCAACTTGTAGTGATCTCTGCAGTCTTTGAAAAAAGTGGCTTTATAAAGATCCAGGCTTCATGTCACAATTAATTAGGACTAAACTAAGAAAGGGTTCCTACTCTCATTTATCTAAAGAAGCAGAGGGGCGATGATGAGTAGGCAGAGTAAAAAGGCTTTGGCTTTATTCATCCCTTGTTAGCTTCCCATCTACAAAGAAGTTTCCTCCTCATCTCTACTATAGCCCTTGGTTCTTTAGTTCATATCCTGGTTTTGAGTGTTCAAGATCCTGCATGCCCAGTTTCTCAAATCTGTTGCCAATAGCTAGATGAAGAGCCTCCACAGTGGCTAGGGTGGATCACAGCAGTGCCCACCACTGTCTGTGTTTCTCCTCCTCTTTCTGGTCATGTTCTCCATCCCCATTAAATCTAGATGGACCTGTGACACTGGTTCTGGTTAATGGGATATAAATAGATTCTGGCCTCTAAAGCATTTGCTTTCTTGATTTTCTATTTTCTTGGGCAGATGCAGAGAATTGAATGGGGTTCCAATCAGAACCACTTACAGCTTGAATCTTTGATTCTTGCCTGGAAAAGAGCTGGCTGACCTACACTGAGAGGAAATTAACTGTTGTTGTATTAAGTAGATGATATGTATCATCTTTATCAATCATCATCATCATCATCTTCATCATCATTATAGCCAGTCTTACATATCTGACTAACAAAAATACATATATCTTGAAGAATACTCATTGGATACATTAGGAAACACAGCCTTAAAGAGATTAACTAGTTTGCTCACAGGCCCACAGCTGGTAAGTAGCAAACTCAGATCTGCAATATTAGACTTAGGTTAATTCAAACAGCAATCTGATTGCCACCATGACTCCGGAAGCAGGATACCTGAGCTGTTTTAGGTCGGTTAGGAAGATCTACTAACTGCTTGGTGGGAGACTGAGGAAAAATATGAGATGAGATGCTCCTGACAGGTGTCAGGCAGAAGAAGAGGAAGCTTTGTAAGAGAGTTCCAGTGGATTTTTTCAGCCCCCTTTTATCTCTAATAACCCCAGTTGAAAGGTATCAACACATATTTATGACTTCCACCTGTACCCACTTAATAAGACCAACTCCTGACTCTTACGCAAGCACAAAACCCAAAATGGGCATTCCAAGGGCATACTCAAAGAGGGCCAAGGCCACTTCCTGAACTTGATGCACTGGATAGGACCAGGAAGAAAGATCAAGTGTGCCAGCCTCCCACTTCAAGAATACTCAAATTGAGTCTGAATTTTCCACTGGATAAATTTAGGAAGCTCTCTCATTTATTTTTCCTATGAGATGAAAGAAACATAAAAAAGAGGCAATGTACATTTTCTCCTTTGTTCTTTATCTTTCGTAGCTTGTCTAAACATCTGGTTTAAACTGGTATATGAGAGCAAGCAACCAAAAATGACAATTTTTTAGACATTAGCCTGCTGATATTAGATTTATCACTTTCATCCAGCAGGGTTTCAGGGCTTCTAGCTTTGCCTTTCTACTTTCCATTCCTGCTTCTGGTCTCCTTGGCTTTAACCACTGTTTTGAGGACTAATTAGGGATCTTTAAATTTCAGCTTTACACCCAACTCTTAACTTTGCTCAAACTGCCTTTTGGAAGAAAATTTCTTCCTCCAGAATGGAGCAACGATATTCCCCACCCCGCCACCCCCACTTCATCCCTCCTCCCCCGAAAATTGCACTCTTCTTGTCAGGAAGTAAAGATTACGACAGTAGAGCACTACTAAACATAAGGCACTGTGGCCTGAAAACAGGTTCAGATTTAAATGCTTCCTTACCTGCCAGAACCTATACCATTTGTCACAGACTTAGAGCAAATGACTACTCTTCAGATACCATCAGTGATATGGAACAGGGGCTCAGCCGGAGGGTTAGTGCCTTTATCCTCACAATCCAAGTCAAGCGCACTCTTTACTGATGGTGATATTTGGAACTTGATGGGACACCAGATGTCCCAACAGTCTTTCCTTAATGTGAAGCTTCTATGATCAGAGAGCTAAGTGGCTATATTTGCATATGAAACTGTTTTCTATGGCAGTGCTGGGAATGTTAAGTGGTGATATTCCATGGAACTCTGGAGGCTTGCGTCCTTAGCACTGATTTAGGAAGACCTGTTGTGAATGACTAAAGTTATATTGGCAAGCTGTGCAGCTGATGGCCTTGATGTGGTCCTTAGGAGTGTCTCTCAAGTCAGCTAGAGCTTATGGTCCTGGATTATTCTCAATGCTTCAGAATGTGTTGAAAGAATATAAAAAATCTTACCCAAAAGGAACTTCCAGTCTAGTTATGTAGGTAAGACATACACACAGGAACATTGCAAGGTGACATATAAACAAGGTGAGAGTGTGGGACAGCCTGTTACCTAAGCACTGAAGGCATTGAAAAGGAAGCCAAAGGCATTCTGCTTGGGTTCTCTTCCATATGCTTAGAAATCCCCTAATAAAGTAAAAAGAGGCACCACTCGTTATTGTTTATTTTCAATTTTCAGATGACTTAGTCATAATTTTCAAAGCTGACAATAAACCAAATGTGGTTGTTTCAACTATGTACAGATGAAAAATTAACTATGTCTTCTCTATTAGGGAATTTGAATGGTACTTCTATAATATACACCCCTCAGAATGTCCTGTGTCTATTCCACCTTAGAGTTTGGGACAGTCACTAAATCTTTAGTCCTTGAAGGCATTAAATGTCACCATTTGTTTTATCTTCATGCCTTTATTCACGTGCACATATGTTAGCATTTCCATTCGCCTCAGAGGTCTTTGTTTTTGTGGAAGAATCCAAAGTAGTTAAAGGTTTATCCAGAATAAACTTTTATGATTAACTAGATTGTATGAACAAGCAGCAGGCAACCTGAAAATATTAGCTTGGGTGAATCTTTTGACTGTATGTAATTCCGTTGTAATCTTGGAATTTGTTTCTCTCAGACCCTAGACATGAACGCTACAGAAAGACAAGAGAAATGCATGGAGCATAAACCAAATACAGGCACAGAAACGAGGAACGGTGTAAAAACACTGTTCAGGTCCTGAAACAATGAGGAATTCTCCCGAGGGATCTCAGACAATGTGGAGAAACAGTTACCAAAGCTGCAGAAACGCCAGGTTTAAAGCCCAGGCTACAGAATCTGAGTTTAAAGAGACGATGATAGATTACACAGTTCCTTCCTAAGACCCTTCTCAGAATCCCCTGGTGAAAGAAGCCCTGGTGAGCTCGGTTTTCACAAGGTTGCAGGAGTAACTGAGAATGAGCAAAGAGAGGGAATGAAGTTGAAACTAGAACTAGAGAGAATGAACTATGAAGATAGGCTCAGTTCCTTAATCTTTTAAAGATATTTTCCAGGTGGATCGACTGAGCTGTGTAACATTTCCAAACATGTAGATAAACCTCCTCATCTATCATGATGTCACCAGTGACCCTAAAAATCTGCGGTTTGTGGTTCATCATGAAAACATTTCATGGATGCTTTATTATTTTTCTTGAAGGAGGGTAAACTTAGGTTTTTGAAATTTGGGGCTTGCTCATTATATCAGGCTCGGGCTGAAGTGCAAGTGTGTTTGAAGTGAACCTTCAGCATGAGGGTGTTTGATTGTGAAATTACAAGGCCCTTTATTAAATTTACAATCATGGGTTACGTGTTGGATGGCCTGCATTCCATGCCATTGTTTACATTCATCAAATAGTCACTCTGGAATTATTTTTTACAATCGGGATGACTTCATTTGTGTTTGTTTTCTCTTTCTATTAATCCATGACAAACTGTGAAATTTGCCATTTTTACCATAACCAGGCCATGAAATTTGTCATCTCTCTCTGTAATTTACATGGAGCCTTGACTGTGTATAGATACATTTCAGGCGGGATGATTACTTTCTGTCTGACGCAGAGGACAGAACAAAGGAGGAATACACACAGAATGGAACACAAGTTCGGAACAGACATGAGGAAGGGCTTTTTTCTTTTAAAGATTTTATTTATTTATGTTTAGAGAGAGAGGAAAGGAAGGAGAAAGAGAGGGAGAGAAACATCAAGGTGAGAAACATTGATTGGTTGCCTCTTGTCTGCGCCCCTACCTGGGATGAAACAGAAACCCAGGCATGTGCCCTGACTAGGGATTGAACCTGTGACCTTTTGCTTTGCGAGGTGATCCCCAACCAACTGAGCCACACCAGTCAGGGGCTTTCTCTCTTTTTTTTAATGCTGGAAAGTCTGCTAAAATGTGCCAACTGCCTCCTAGGGAAAAAGGTTGATGGGACAAACTAAGGCACTATTGTCAAATCCAAGGAAAAGTAAAATGACACTCCAAAGAGAAGGAATAACGTAAAAAAGGAAATGTCTTTACGAACTAGAGTGAGTTGAAGGGACGTGATGGGAAATTGTATGAGTAATGTCGTCAGAAGGCAGCTGAAAGTGGAGATTCGGAGGCAGGCCACCATAGCAGTACAAGAGTTTTAAAGTTTGTTTGGAAGCTATTGTTCGTGGGATGGTAAATTACCCCTTCTATTTCCACCTCCTCTTCCCCAAAATGGAACGTAAATTTCCATGTCAGATGGATGAGCATTGCCCGGAACAATTTGCATTGAAAATTACTGGACAATTGTGCAATAAAGTTCTTGTACCTGTTTCTAATGATCATCTTCTTGGTTGGGGAAAGGAAGGAATTAAAACAGCTCTCACTGTCCACTCATCTGTTTTGCAAAATACAACATCTTCCTTGAACCCTTGACTCTGGCAAGTTAGGTTACTAAAACTGTGGCATTAGTTAACTGTCACTGCAAAGAGAGCCACCAAGCCAAGGAGACATGCTATTTCTCCACCACGGGTATGACTCTGGTGCTGTGGAATTCTTCTGAAGAAGGAAAATGGCAGCTTTGTGGATCTGAGGCTAGATGTGAATGGTTTGGGGAAGGAAGAGACATCTAAGCAAGAGCTGGTTCCCCGGTGTTCCCCTTTCTTCCTGAGCAGAAGGGAAGTGGGAGAGCAGGTGGATATCACATAATTGCAAGAGCCCCAGGAGACTGACAGGGAATGATGCCTTGGTGTCTGTCAGAGTGCATTTAGGCATTTTTCTCTAGTGAGAGAACGCTTTCGTTTTCTAGGACGCAGAGTGATTTATTGAAAGTAGACTGTCACTTCTTTGGTTTAGATACAAAGTGAGAGGTGGTTACACAGAATGGAGTTGAGCCATTGCATTAACTGACTTGCGGTTCTTTTCGCTCGTGGTGAATAAGGATTGCATGGAGTAGGAAACCTCTAAGGCATGCTTAATTATTTATTTTATTTCCTCTTTCACTTTTACTTCTATATCACTGAAAAAAGTACGAGGTCCTAATTCCCTCAGTTCTGTCATTATCACAGAAACCTCCTGCCATGGCTCATTTTTACCTCTTTCCTACTGTGGAAGAGGTAAAATAAATAAATGCCTGATCTTAATGCTCACTTTGGAAAATACAGAGAAGGAAAAAAAAGAGTCCAAAGAATTCAACCACACAAAAGCTTCTTATATCCCAGGAATAATCACTGTTTGAATGTTGACATGCTTCCTTCCAGTTATTATTTTGTGCCCGTATATTTTACATGGTCAAGACCTAATTACATATAGAAATACAAATGATATTATTAACTTATTTTAACATAAGTTTTTTTCTGTAATATTATAATCTCTTCAAAAGCGTAATTTTAGATAGCATTATTTTATCCCATTCAGGAAATGCATCAACATTTCTTTTAGACTTCTTGAGATTAAACCTTTCTCTTCAGTTGCATCTATTTTTACGACTATAAATACTGCAGGGCATATATCTTTGGATGCACTCATGCCTGTTTCCTAGGACAGATTTCTAAATAAAAAATGACTAAGTAAAAGCACATGGTTATTTTGAAAGATTCATTTTTACCAAATTGCATTCCAGTATGGGTGTACCAATTTACATGAATAACAGCTTATTGGTAACAATAATAGTTCACCCTCACCAGCATTGAATGTCCTCATTTTTTTTTTTTAAAAAGAACTCTTACTTTAATAGTTAAAAAGAAATGGTATGCTGTCTTGCATTGCACTTTTGTGGTTGCCAGTGAAGCTGAACTTTTTCTATCTCCTTTATTCCGTCATCTATCATGGTACTGTGGCACCAGGGGACGGTGTTTCCCAGCCCTCCTGCTACAGGAGCATCACTGACTGAGGGTCCCAACTGCAGCACTTGGCAGTGTATTGCTCTGTTCATATGGAGGCCACACCACTTATGGTCTGCTTCTACCAGTGACTCAGTGTGGTGGGGATACTAAGGATAGACTCATTCTTGGGAGACACAGAACTCTTTGTTGACCAATTTTGTCTCAAAGACTCCCCTAAGGATATCTGACCCTTCTTTAGACTGTAAGGTGGTCTACAGTCTCTCCACATTATCTTTGATGGCCCTTCCAGCCTTCTCAGTTCTTTCCTTATTTTCTTTCACATAGGCAGTTCCCCTAATGTTATAGATTAAATTGTATCCCCACCCAGTTTATAGGTTGAAGACTGGCCCTCCAGTACCTCAGAATATAATTGTGTTCAGAAATAGGGTTGTAGCAATGGAACTAGGAAGATGAGGTTACCCTGGGGTTGGATGGGCCCCTAATCTAAAACGACTGATATCCTTATACAAAGAACACTGTGAAGACAGGGAGAATGCCATCTTCAAGCCAAGGAATACCAGAGACCACCAGAAAATAGAAGAGAAGTATGGAACACATCTTTCCTCACAGCCCTCAGAAAGAACCCAACCAGCCGACACCTGGATTTCCAACTTCTAGCCTCCAGATCTGTGAGACAATAAATTCCTGTTGTTTAAACTACCTAGTTCGTGGTACATGCATTCCGTAGCCCCAGGAAACTAATACATCTCATAAAAAACTCCCACTTTTAATCCTGTCTTAATGTCTACTTCTTGGGCACTGGGACTAAGAGAATCTTTTTTTCTAAAGGTTTTATTTATTTATTTTTAGAAAGAGGAGAAGGGAGGGATAAAGAGAGAAACATGGATGTGAGAGAGAAACATTGATCGGTTGCCTCTTGCATACGCCCCGACTGGGGACTGAGCCCCAGCACCCAGTCATGTGTCCTGACCAGGAATGCAACTGGTGGCCTTTTCACTTTGTGAAACAATGCCCTACCACCTGAGCCACACCGTTCAGGGCAAGAGAATCTTTGTGTGAGCTTTTTATATATTGACTATTAACTCTGCATCACGTTCTTACAAATAGTCTTCTAGTGTTGCATTTTAATTTAGTTTTTATTATTTTAATTGACAAACAATGTAAACTTTTATGTGTTTCAATGATAAATGCTCACATGGGTTCTCCCTCCCTCCATCCCTCCCTTCCTTTCTGCTCTCTAGTTTTTTTGTTTCAAGTCTTTTCCTACTAGACCATCGCATGTGTCAATTGTTGTGGGGTGTTTTTTCCTCTAGTTCTTAAGGTTTAGACTTACATCAATAGAGAACTTAGTTTGTACATGTTGTGAAATGTAAATTCTATGGTATTGCAACTAGTGTTTAAATTTTTCTCTTCCAAATATGTTTAGCTGTTCTTATGTAAATGCATTCTTTCATATGAACTTTTGAAACATATTTTTTTTTCAAGCTTGCTAAAAGAAAGAGAAATAGCGTTGGGGATTTTATTGGATATGTTTTGAACAAACAACTCAATTTCTCAAATAATAAGATTAAAACATTTAGTTGTGCCATCTGAGAACATTATGTCTCCAATTACTCAATAATTAGTTTATATTTTTCAGGAACTATTTGACGTTTTCTTTACATAGGCCTTGTGCATGTCTTGCTAACATTATGTTTGAGTATTTTATGGATTTTTGTTTTTATAAATGTCATATTTTTCATGATGTTTTCTAACTAGCATGAAGAAAAGTTATTCATGCTAGTCATATCAGATTCAACCACTTTTACAAAAACTTCTTATTAATTTCAATTTTGGAGACTTTGCACATTTTGGGGGGAATATTCTTCATGGCAGTAAATCTTACAGAAACTTGGGCTGTGAGAGCTGGAAGGATCTAAAGGTCATCTTACCTTCTCATGTTATAGATGATCCATCGGGGAGCCAGCCTTAGCACCAAGCTCTAAACATGGTAAAAGGAAGGCCCTGGAAAGCCCCATCCCACCTTCATGAAGACTCTGAAATCAAAGATCAGACAGCTCAACATTCGTGAATAATTATAGCAATAAAATAACAGCAACCATTTATCCAGGTTCAGGTACTTGCTAGATGCTTCACATGGACTCTCTAATGTTATTGTCACAATCATTTGAAACACAATTGTTCAGACACACTAGCAGACATGTCTACGTGGAATGTCTGTCCTCTTCTCACTCCATCTGGCTGTCCCTCTGTTCAGTCTTTTTTAGGGGAAGAAGGCTACTACCAGGTGACTTCTTAGGGTTCTGTGTTAGAGTACTTGGTTACTATGAGTGTTAGTACGTTATTAATAATTGAAAGAGTTGATTCAGGTTTTTGTTGTAGAGAACAGATTTCTCATCAGTACCCCTACACAAAAAACAAAATAATAAAAAATTCATAACTACTTAAAAGATTTCATTGGCTGTATCTGAGCGCCACATCAAAAATAGTTCAACTTTTAAATATATTTTGAGCCTATTCTATGTACCCTATTGATGACTTTTTAAAAATGTCATGATGGTTTCCAACTAGTAAGAGTTTAGAGTCAAACCTCATGATGGAAAGGACTTAGATATTATCTGTTTCAGCCTACTATCTGATGTGCCCCATCGATGAAAGATTAGTCCCTTCTGGAGCAGCTTTCTAATTGATAAAAAATCCCTCCTCTCTGAAGTCTGTCTCCTTGTGTCTTCTACCCACCTCTACTCAAGTGCCATTTGCAGTCACATAGAATAAGTTAAATTTCCTTAAATGTGGGAAGACAATCACAATGTGCTGCTTTAATTTTTCTCAACAAAACCTCTTCTCTTCTCTGGTCTTCAGTTTCCTCAAGCATTTGTCATGTGAGCCTCTTCTCCTTCCTGTTCTCTATTGTGGGTTTCTTTATTAATATCCCTTTTAAAATGTAGGATCTGGTACTGTAAAGAGTAGTTATAATGTCTTCAAACAGCACACACTAGAGAGGATGTGTTGTCTCATTTGACCTGGATACTACACTTCTATTAATGTAGTCAAAAGTCCCATTAGATTTTTAGCAATTGCATTACATAGTCAACAATCTCACTTACCATGAAACTTTTGATTCTTTACTCTGCTCCCGATTCTGGTCCCCAACCAATTTTCTCATTTTAGTAAACAGCCCCATGATTCACTCAATCACTCCAGCCAACACCTGGTTATCATCCTTGACTCCTTCCCCTCAAGCCACCCTTTGGTATGTCCCATCTGCACTTCCTTTAGGTGGTATCAATACCTCTATCACCACCACTCCAGTCACCTTTATTAGGGCTAATGGTATAGTCTATTAATTTCTCTTTGGGTTTCTCCTTTGAGATCTGTTTAATATATTCTCCACACAACAAACAGAGCAAGCTTCTTAAATTATAAATCATGTTTGATACTTCCTACTCAAAACTCTCAGGGTGTTCCATTTCACACACAGACAAAATCCAGTCTTCCTCACTGTAGCCTCCAAGATGCTCCATGATCTACCAGCCTATCCCATTTCACTCTTCATCCCCCTCTGCTCCAGCCATCTGGGCCTTTTTTTTTTGAATGACATGGCTTTTTTATTTTTTAAATTACAGTTCCCTAAGCACTTTTTCAAAATGTTTATGGATGATTTGTGTTCTCTCTAGTATGAGTTTGTGTTGCCATTATTTTCTTTTGCTTTTTTAAAGGATATTTTATTGATTATGCGATTACAGTTGTCCCAATTTTTTCCCCTTTGTCCTGCTCTGCCCGGTACTCCCATTCTCTCCAGTAATCCCCCCGCTACTTAGTTCATGCCCATGGGTCATGCGTGTAAGTTCATTGGCTTCTCCATTTCCTATACCATTCTTAACATTTCCCTTTCCATTTTGTTCCTCCCAATTACACTTCTTGATCCCTGCACAATTTCTCCCTTTTTCCCTTTCCCCATCCCAACTGATAATCCTCCAGATGATCTCCATATCTATGATTCTGTTCCTGTTGTGGTTGTTTGCTTTTGTTTTTATTTTTAAAATGCAGTTGTTGATAGTTGTGTGTTTGTTGTCATTTTAATGTTCGTAGTTTTGATCTTCTTTTTCTTAAATAAGTCCCTTTAACATTTTATGTAATAATGGCTTGTTGATGATGAATTTTTTTAGCTTTACCTTGTCTGGGAAGCACTTTATCTGCCCTTCAATTCTAAATGATAGCTTTTCTGGTTAGAGTAATTTTGGATGTAGGTCCTTTTCATTACTTCAAATATTTCCTGCCAGCCCCTTTTCGCCTACAAAGTTTCTTTTGATAAATCAGCTGACTATCGTATGGGAACTCCTTTATAGGTAACTGTCTGCTTTTCTCTTGCTGTTTGTAAGATTCTCTCTTTATCTTTAACTCTTGGCATTTAAATTAGGATGTGTCTTGATGTGGTTCTCTTTGGATCCAACTTAATTGGGACTCTCTGTGCTTCTTGGACTTGCTTATCTATTTCCTTCACCAAATTGGAAAGTTTTCTTTCATTATTTTATCAAATAGATTTCAAATTCTTGCTTGTTCTCTTCTTCTGGAACCCCTGTGACATGAATATTGGACCTCTTGAGGTTGTCCTAGAGGCTGCTTATACTACTCTCATTTTTTTTTTTTATTCTTTTTTCTTCTTGTTGTTCTGATTGGTTGTTTTTTCTTTCTTATATTCCAAATCATTGATTTGATTCTCGTTTTCATCCCCTCTGCTGTTGTTTCCCTGTAAGTTGTTCTTTATTTCAGTTAGTGTATCCTTCATTTCTGACTCAATCTTTTTTATGCTGCTGAGGTCCTCACTAAGTTCCTTAAGCATCTTTATAAACAGTGTTTTGAACTCTGCATCTGATAGATTGCTTATCTCTATTTTGTTTAGGTCTTTTTCTGGAGTTTTGATCTGTTCTTTCATTTGGGTCATGGCTTTTTTTTTTAATTTTTAAAAATTATTTTATTATTGTTGATGTACAGTTGTCTGCATTTTCC
>VMDR010011475.1:0-14429 GCA_007922815.1 Macrotus californicus | reverse complement strand
TTCTCTCTCACCACCTGGCTTATTTCACTTAGCATAATGCTCTCCAGTTCCATCCATGCTGTTGCAAAGGGTAGGAGCTCCTTCTTTTGTCTTCTCATTTTGGCAGCCTTGTTGTGTTTGTTTCTATGTATTAGGTAGAGCTGCTTTGACTCCATATCTTGGTAGTATGACCTAAAATAATAGGTGTCCTATAGGGTCCAGTGGCATAGCCTCCCCTATCACCCAGACTAGGTACTCGAGGTGTGCCCTTTGTGTGGGTGGTGTATACCCTCTTGTAGTTGAGCCTTGGTTGCTGTTGGCAGATCAATGGGAGGGATTTACCCAGGCCAGTCAGCTGCAAGGAGTGTCTGTGACCATTTACCTCTGCCTTCCATGAAGGGACAGGCTGTGCAGGGGCAGGGTGGCAGTGCTCTGAAGTGGTCTGTAGCTGTCCATTGGGTGTGCTTGGTCCTGGGGTTTCCTGGGTGGTGCAGGCCAAGGTCATCCCCCACCTGTGTTTTTCCTGGGGCCACCCTGCCTAAGGTGTAAAGCAATCTGAGGTTGCTACTTGTGCTGGGTTTGGAGATTCCCAGGCAAAGTCAAGCTGTGAAGCTAATCTGGCTGTTGCTAGTGCCTGGCCTGTAGCTCAATGAGGCCAGCAGTTGCTTGTTTGATAGGATTTAGGAAGTTGTGAAGCATGAATCAAGACCTGCCATTCATCTGGAAAAACAGCTTGGGTGGGCCTACTGTACTGTCTTTTGTCTTTTGCTTCTTGAATTCACTAAACTTCTTCCTTACTTAAGACCCTTGTATGTGCTATCTCCTATGCTGGCATGTTCTTCTCCCTAGATCTTTTCTTGGCTCATTTCCTTAATTCTTTTCTGCTCAAATGCCACCTACTCAGAAAGTCCATATTTGATTACTCCAAACTTGATTGCTTGATTATAGATCTCCTACATCCACAGTCCTATTTCCTTACTCTGCTTTATTTTTCTTCCTGGCACTTATCACCAGCTGCCATATTTATTTGCTCATTTGTTTAATATCTGTCTCCACCACTAGAATGTCAGCTCTACCAGCACAGAAACTTTTTCTATCTCATTTTTTTTTCATAACGGTGCCTAGAATAATTCCAGACATATCCCTAAAACTAGTAGGTTCCTGACACAAGTTTGTTAATGAATAAATTATTGAATAAATGGACTGTATTAAGTTTGTAGTCAGATAAACTCTTTAGTTCTCTTTTTTTCTAAGATCTCCTCTATGCATTGTGGTTTTCCAAAGCATTCATTAATTTTATCTTGTATGCATAATTTGTTCTGAGCTACAGGATTTAAATTTATTCCTTCCAGTTTACGAGTCTATGTCTGGCTCTGGACTTAGGCTCTACTTTCTCCCACCTAATTTTGTCCATATACTGCCCTCTAATCTGAACATCCTTCTCTTTGACAGATAAAATAAAGTTGGGACATCTACTTCATTTTGATAAACATTAATGTATTATCAGCTAATCAATTCAGCAGGCTCTGCCTTTTTTCCTAATCTTGTTTTAAAATAGCAAATAAAAAATTACTTTTCTCCTAAGCATTTTTTCTAAGTTTGCCTTATCTTCTGGGTACACTTCATTTGGGAAAGCAAGCCTAATATACATGAAACAATGAGAGAATTGTATAAGATGTCATATGATTAGGTGATGTGGCACATAGAATGTAAAGTTTGTAGAAAATGGAATGATCACAGAGAGTTTTCAGAATTAGAAAAGGTTTCATGTAGGATGTTTCCCAAGTTTTAAACATGCTGGTATATGTTAAAGAATAAAATCATGGATTTTAGAAACAGAGTGTTATAGGTAGTTTTAAAAAAATTAGCAAGCCTTGGTGCTGGTAATTCTATCAGACCACATGTCTTAGCTGTGCATGACTTTTATTGTCAGCCAAAAAGGCATCAAGGCTCAGCCGAGGTCAAGGGCAGAGTGGCAGAGTATTCAGAGTATTCAGGCTGGCAGACAGCCTTGGACGTACTCTTGGAGGATGAGGTCACTAACATCTCAGCAGCAAGCATAAGCTAACCATCCTGAAAGATTAATCATTCACTGCTCTTCTAGCCCAAAGACATAGCAACAATTTTTTTAGAATAACTCCCCATATAAAGGACAGAAACAGTAAGTGTGTGTGTTTGTGCTTGTGTGTGTTTATGTGAACTTATGCATGTGTGCATACTTTGAACATACATGTCTGTGTGTACTGTAAGAGAAGGGGTTTCTTTAATTATCACTAACTCCATATTTTATTCTTTTTTGTTTTATGTATCAGTGAGGCCCTCCAGTCTCCAAAAGCCTTGCAAAGTGCATTGTAATAGCCCTAAACAGTAGGGGAAAATATGGTTTTTCCATTGAAGCGTTTGAATAGGATGAGCCTTTAGGTCTAGTGTTCTGTTGGTTTGAAGCGCAGGAAGGAATTTAGGGAGGCCGTGGTAGAGAAGGGGTCTGATAAACACCCATGAGGGTTTTTTTTTTCCACAGTGACAACCTAACCTATTGGTAAAATTGGCTGATTGGTGGTAAACATTATGGAGCATGAAAATTATACCACATGGCTAAGTTTTGCTTTTTCAGCAACAGTACGGTTGGGGTGACCTAACTCTCATTTCCTGTTTCCATTATGGTTGTTAGTCTCAATTTCTTCCACATCTGCACCCAGACATATCTTATTCTGCAGCCTGTCTGCCCATCTGGGTTCTGGGGTGACCTCATTTTTGAGAAGAGGCCTGCAAGCTGTGCTCAAGATGGAAGGCCCCTGATAAATGGGTGTGTATGCCCCAAGTATGCAGCTGCAGGGATGGTCTGGCCACCTTGGCTCATTGTGCTGCTGTGGGCTTTGCAAAAAGGTTTTCAACATATGTTTGTCTGGATATTTTCAAGGCTCATACACAGCTTCGTTTGAAATATTTAACCTTATATGAGGATGTCTGAGGCTTCCTGAAGTTATTTCTGTGATTTATAAAACAGAAGAAATCTGATCACACAAATCTGGATAGAATGATCAAAAGACCAAATGGCAATCCACTCATCTGTTGTCTTTTTTTGTTGTTGTTCTGGGACTTTATATGTAGAGAACTTAGCGCTCAGCTTTTGCATTCTGTACCAGTCTGTCAATATGTATTAATGAACACTGTAAGTACTCAGCATGCAGGTAGGGACAGAAAAGCAAAAGTTTTAGAAAGCTACCCTTCAGGTGTATGGTTTAGTTGAAAGACTATTGACAAGTATACAGTAGCAATATATAGCATTAATAGCAAACACTTTTTTGAGTGCTTACTATGTGCCAGAACTTAGTGTTATCTTTAAATGTATCATCTTATTTAGCCTTCATAGCAATTCTACTGGGTAGGTGCTATTTTTCTCCCCATTATTTAGATAACGAACCTGAAGTTGGTAGGGGTGAGGAACTCAGCAAGACCACTCTTCCAGGAGAGCCAGGATTCACACTACATTCTTTTTGAGTTCACAGCTAGATGTGGCTTCAGAGCTCAACATCTTAACCACTTAACCTGATGCTATGGCACGTCTCCCGCACTAGCCTCTGCGGCGTGTACAGTCGATCTATTGGAGTGAAGAAAAGAGCTGTGAGGGCCAGTGAACTCTCCCCACTTTTACCTGGGGGTAGAACTTGGACTTCATTCAGATCATTTATAGTGGCCCCACACCAGGAGTACCTCACACTGGCCCAAGGTTAAATTCCTCAATCTGTTCCCAGTGTTCTTTCTAAACCAACATAATAATATTAGCACAAATAAATATATAAAGAGAGGGAGACTTTGGTTTTGGTCCTTGTTTTTAGTCCTGAATCCTGCCACTAAATCTACTTTAGATTATGTGGGTAATTTTTTCTCTCAGTTTACAAGTTAAATTCATATAGAAAATACAAACTCTGTAATTAACTCTTCACATTCTTTGTTTCCTTTTGTAATTCTTTTATTATAGTACAGTGATTAAGAGCAAGAACTTTGGAATCGCACTGCCTGAATTTAAATCCTAGCTTCTTCACTTACTAGTGGTGGGCATGCCCTCTCTATTTCCTTACCTATAGCTACCATATAAAATTGTTGCAAGGATTAATAAGCTATATAAAATCTTAGAAGATGCCTGGTGCATAGAAAATACTTAATGCCCACTGATATTGCTGTTAAATAATATTTGTCAATTATTATTGGTAGAGATAATAGGGCATATCTATTCTCTCATAGTGACTACTAGCACAATAGATGTTATTTAAATATTTGTTAAATAGAACACCCAAAGATTTTTGTTTACAATGTGATTTGCCCTTTCATGTCAAAGGCAATAATTATAGAATGACCCTGATTCCCAAGGATTATACATTTAGAAAACATCAGAACTACAAGAGTCCATAGAGGTCTCTGAGTTTAGCTCTGCTGGACTAACAGATGAGGCAATAGTGGCTAGAGATTCACAGCATCCCAGTGAGGCAGCCTGGGCAGAATTTTTATCCCTATTTGACAGAAGCCAAAAACAGGGGTTCTCAGACTTGTAGTACTCCAAGGCACCTCCAATTAGTTAATTAGATGGCATGTGAAATTCCAAAAACATATTTAAAGAACAATTCATCTTGATTCTCTTTAGATTAGAAATAAACATTCACCAAAGAGCATTTCTCAGGGGATGATGATGATAATCAGTAAAACCTACCAGGGTTGCCACGCAAACTCCAGGGGACACAATTCCCATCTTTGTCATCTATAAGAAGGAAACCCCCTTGAAGTTGTGACATGTACAATATAACTCTGGCCCTGATAAATCAACCAACCGTAGATGGAGAGATTTGGGAATTGTTGGTAAAAGGTGATTCCCAGATCAGTTGTGTTGGTTATAATACGGTGACAGGTGTAGCTACCCTGTGAATTAGTTATAGTTCCTAGTCATTAAAAAACAATAGCAACAATGATAAATGGGCATTCATTCAGCAAATATTTAGTACCATGATCCAGGAACTAAACTAGAACACTGTGGATGTCTTCATGGGGCTTATATATTCCTGTAGATGCATCAGGAGTTCAGAAAGAAATAATATGTGGGTTTGGTGAAAACAATTTGAATTATGTAATACAAAAAGTTGGGTTGCAAGCTGACTTTTTAGTATGTGTGCATTGTCAGGAAGGGCACAATGTAAGTAGAATTTACATCCAAGAATATACCATGACAGGAATCTATTTTTTTTATAGTTATTTGTTTCACTTCTTTTTCTGAAGATAAAAGTCAATATTATTCTCTCTTAATGTAATGGGGCAGTCAACAGAATAATTTGTGACTTTAAATGAAGGAAGTTAACTAGCTAGGTAAAGTGTTTATATGTATACTCAAGATTCTAAATTTCATGAGATATATAACAATGAGTGATTAAGCCAGATGAATTTATATTGATGAATATAATATTTTTATGCTCATTGGTGTTTCTTACCCATGGCTTCCTGCTACCCTCAGTCTGCTCACACACCCAGAAAATATGTAGCCTTTGCTCCAAAAATGCATTTTAATAAACAATTAACATTTTCTTTCTCCCTGAAGTGAATTACTAACCCTTTTACATTTCAAATAGGTATTTTGAAAAAAGAATTTTACAAGTTTGGCAACCAAGATGTGCTTCAGTAAGTGCATAGAGAAGTAAACTGTGGTACATGCAGACAATAGGATTCAGTGCTGTAAAGAAATGAGCTATCAAGCATGAAACAACTTGGGGAAACTTAAATGTGTATCACTAAGTAAAAGAGCCAATCTGGAAAGCCTGTATATTGTATGATTCCAACTATATGACATTCTGGAAAAGGTAAAACAATGGACACAGTAAAAGGATGAGTGGTTGCCTGGAGCCAGAGGGGGAGGGAGGGAGGAATAGGCAGAGCACAGAGGGTTTTTAGTGCCATGAAACTAATCTCTACAATAGTGTAGTGGTGGATACAGGTCATATCCATTTGTCCAAACCCACAGAATGTCCAGCACCATGAGTGACCCCTAACGTTGACTGTGGACTTTGTATGATAATGAAGTGTCAGTGTAGGCTCATCAACTGTAACAAATGTACCACTCCAGTGGATGACATTGATCCTGGGGGAGGGTGTGCATATATGAGGGCAGGGAGTATATGGGAATTCTCTGTATCTTCTGCTTAATTTTGCTGTGAACCTAAAATTGCTCTTAAAGAGAAAGAGAGAGAGAGAGAAAGGGAAAAGTTTGGACAATACCAGTAATGTCATTTTGATAGTTCCATTGGCCATACCACTAAAAAAGGATACATTTGAATCCATGTGAACATTTTGATTTTTAAACCTTCAATATGTCTTAGTACAATGAGATTTCAGGAAAAAAAGATGCACCCACGGTGACAACTTGTAGACCAAGCTTCAGCCCAGAGCAATCTGAGCTACCAGCAACATTAAAGCTCGTTAGTGGGATTCCTGTACAGAAACACTTGCACCCACAGTCCTGCATTTCTTAGAAAAATCTCATTGATGTTGGGCTGTTACACTCAGGTTGAGAGCCCAAGGTCTTTAACTGAAAGGCAAATGTATTGGTTTTATATCTTGTGCTTTCTGGACAGTGTAGCTTTTTTTAAATTTTTGCAGTGACAATAGTGAGAAAATGGAACAGGAAAATCCTCTCACCTGTGACTATACTAAACCAGCCACCAGCTGTCGAGATGTGAACACTTCATCCCGTATGATAAGGAGTCTTCACCTTATGGAAAGGAGGACTTGCTGGGGGGTTAACAAGCTGAACTGGATGAAATGCTACACTTGGCTTTCGATGGTGTGAGACTTATCTTTTACAAGCTATTGATATTATTTTCCTACTGGTTTCTTAAAGATCAGCCTTAGGGAATTTAAATAATTAGGCATCAAATCTCTGGCATGATAATTACATCTTGGTTTCCAGCCCATGCAAAGGCTGCAGTCAGCTATGGGAAAGGCGGACACAGCTGAGGGGGCCAGCCAAGCTGCCCTCTTCACCAGCTGTGTGGGCTTGTTCTCAGGATGACCTGAGTGTCAGAACAAGCCACATCCTTGAGTAATCTGGTCATGCAGCTGGCATTTTTGTTTGTTTTGTCATGAGGCCTGAAGCTCTTCTTTGTAGGCAAATGGAACCCATAAAGGAGTAAGAACAAGCAAGTGAGATTTTGAAGGTCCACCCCTCTGAGAGAAATTCTGGGGCTTTATGTCTCATCGTTCCAGGAAGGATTGGGGAAAATGCTGAAATTTGTTTTGGTTGGTAAAAATGCCTGTGGGCCAGACTAGTTTCTGCCCTTTCAGTTCATGGGTGCATTAGTCAGGGTTTTTCATAGAGATGGAGCCAACACAGGTTACTCATCAGCTAGTAAGATTAAATACCATACATTAGAATCATGTCAAATTCCATCGTATTCTGAAAAGATAAGTTAAGGAAAGAATGACCATGTAACTCAGAATCATTGATATAATATGTAAAAGCCTAGTTCAATAAACAGTATGCCAACAACAGGATATAAGAATCTAAATAATAAAGAAATAATAATATCCAATATTTTTTGGCACTGTGTCGGGAGTGTTTGAATCTTCATGAAACTGAGATGGCAAATACCCTGGAACTGAGAAACTGGTTTCAAATCCCAGCTCTACCACTCACCAACTATGTGATCTTGGCAAGTCCTTTAGTCTCTCTGTACTTCGGTTTCTTTAATCGCACAAATGGGAATAATAATAGCACCCACTGCCAGACATTATTTGGAAGATTAAATGAGTGCTCCCACACCAAGTGTTTACAATAGCACCTGGAATATCATATGCACTCAGTAATACTTAGCTATTATTATTATGTAGGATAATATTACAGAGAGATGGTAAGCCGAGGCGGTAGGAGGGCAGCCATACCCACCTGAAACTGAGACGTGGTGTATTTGCTGGGTATCCCTGCATGCTACTCTCCAGCATGTTTGTAAGTAGATAAATGAACATACCCTTCCAATGAAGTCTTATGAATCTGAAGTTCAACTGAAAACACCCCACTCCAGTCACCTTTGGCAAACCCATGACCAGTTTTACCAAAGGGTGATATGGGGGGGATGCATGGTCCTCAATACTGTCACTTTTGATCACCTTTAATGAGTTTGAAGTAAATCCTCAATAAAACCGTCTTATGCACAAAGTTTCCCCTAGAGATGATGGCAGAAAAAAAGACCTGGGCAGCATAAATAAGCTACTTCACAGGCCTGCGCTTCCCTGGGTTTATTTTATCATGTCCCAGGCTACAGGAATTACCTTGCAGAAGCCCTTTTTGACTGATATTGGGATCTCCGTACTGAAAATCAATGCGTATTTTGTTTCATTCTAGAAAGTCTCAACAACAGGAGCCTGAAACACACTTTATTGTACTCACTGAGCCATTAGAAGCCAGCGGTTGCCGATAGACCTTAGATTTCCTGTAATTCAGTCAAGTGCATTTGGGAGTGGTTGATGGCCAAAGTCACAAGGGAACCATTGGTAAGGTCTTTAGGTTTAAGTGACTTCTTGATTTAACGTCTCATTGCTGAGTTTCCTGGTGTTTGCTCCCCTTATTTGTGAAACTGAGCTAATTTCTGAGTATAGTCTGCACACTGCCCTTAACTCCAGGTACTTTTATTGCACTGCACTTTATGGTGTTCCTTGGATACTGCATTTTTTACAAGTTGAAGGCTTGCGGCAACCCTGCACTGAGCAAGTCTGTAGGCATGAAAGAAATTACAACATGACTTGCTGAAGGCTCAGAGGATGGTTAGCATCTTTTAGCAATAAAGTATTTTTAATTAAGTATGTACATTGTTTGTTAGACGTAATGCCATTGCACACTTCAAATAGACTACAGAATAGTGTAAAAATAACTTTTATATGTACTACAAAACCCCCACAAATTGTGACTCACTTTACTGTAATATTTGTTTTATTGTAGCAGTCTGGAACTAAATTCGCTGTATCTCCAAGATATGTCTGTACTTTGATTTCTTTTTCTCCTCTGACTTTGCTTATTGCTGCTTCAGAGAGCAATGATCTCATTGGTTTCTTTTGTCTGGGGCTTTGGTTAAATGAACAGATTTGAGAATCCTCGCAAGGTTGTTTTCTGACCAGCACAGAACACTGACAAGAGAATCCCCTCTCTCCTGAGAACACATGTCATAGGCCCCATAGAGCTGTGTTCTGCTTGTGGGCTCAGTCTTTCAATCTAAGTATGGAAAACCAATAAACATCCACAAGTGATTTTATGTTAACTGGGTTGAAGGGATTCTTCAGTTCACATTAAAAATAAAAAATTAGTCAGATGATCACAACAAGGGCAACAAATCGTTAGATGACCAGGGTTATTTCCTGATGTTTGACAGCTCCGCTTAGCATAGAGGTGAACTAGGGACAGTTCTGACCACATAGGCCCCTGTGTGTTTTATTGGCTTGCCTGGTTTATAAATCCTACATCCATGAGATAATTGCCAACTCGCTCCTTCACAGATGTGGGTTATGTAATCAAGGTGGGGAAATGATTCACTGAAGCTGATCTGCTGGAAATCTTTACTTTCAATCTATAAAATATAATGAGGTTAAGAATAAGAAAGGGTGGCCAAATACTAAGCAGTATACAAATGTAAGGTGATATTGTTGGTATTATCAATTTATCTGTCACCCATCTATCCTTCTACCTATTCGAAGACATCTAGACCTGAGGTTTCTGATATGTTAGGATAATCAGTGTTACAACCCCATATTTTTAATTTTTGCAAATAGCCTTGCAGATGTTCGTGGTGGAGGCAAACTTCAGTTTCAAAGATGGTATTTTAGAATTTTTTGTGAATTTCTTTTTCTTTTTCTTGATATTGGTCTTATAGATCAATTACTACTATTAACCAACTACAGGAGTAAATAAAATTAGTACCATAGACACATTAAGGGTCAGTCTTGAAAACTGGCATGAAATATAAAAGTGTGTGTGTGTGCGTGTTCAAGTCATAAACTGCTCTGCATGATGATATAGCCATTGTTATTTGCAGAAAACTTTGTATTTTTGTTAGGTCAAGAAGCCTGTAATTCTCCAGGTGACCCCTGAACCTTATTTAATGCAGCAAACCACAAAAGGAGCTGGGTTGAACTTTGGTAGTCTGCAAGTTGGAAAGCAATAACTTTCACCATCTCTTCTGTAAGTGGTTTGTGCCATTGTGATGAATGCAGACCCTTCCTTCACAAGGGCTTCCTGATGTTATACACTTGTAGCAAATAAGGTTAGAACCTTTAAAATATAGCATTTAGTAATGTGCTGGAAATGGCTTCTTCTCAATTTCTTTAAAGGTCACTGCATTTGCTTTCCAGGCGTCATTTTAGCTCAAGTCTCTACTGAGTGGAACTGAGAGCATGCTTGCCTTTGTACCTTCAGTTTTCCCAAGCTTAAGAGTAAAATGGCAGGATCTTTCGCATAAAGGGAAGTGCATGTGAGGGTACGCGCATGTGCACTATTTTACGTTTAGATGTATAAGTGCGTTGTCAAGGTAATCTCAATGTTGATTTTATATACGAGGTCTGTCCTGAAGGTATCCAGCCATGTAATATGAAAAATAGAGACATATTGAAGAGGAAACATGATAAAAGAAACATTGCACATAGGACAATGATGCCTCAGTTCCCTTCAAAGTAGCCCCTTGGGAACTTACACAATTCTCCCAGTTGCCATCAGCTGCCCTGACATATTTTCCTGAATCTCATCGATGGTCTGAAATCTCTTCCTTTTCAAAGGTGATTTTAGTTTTGGGAAAAGCCAAAGTTGAAGGGTGCCAACTGGGGCTGTAGGGGGGCTGAGTCACCTGCGTGATTTGATGTTTCGCCAAAAAAACTCTGCACAAAAGTGATGCATGAGTGGGTGCATTGTCCTGATGAAGCTGCCAATCACCAGTTGCCTTCTGAATCATCCAAATAGTTTCCACGGAGGAATGTTCAAGCTTAACACAAATTTGATACAGATTCATTGCTCTACTCATTCAGTCATTTTGAATGCATTGGGCCACACAGTACACATGCTTACTCAATGGCATTTTACTGTTCCTGTTCCCACTGACTAGTACAGTGAAGTCATCATTGTTTACACATACACATTCCAGTCCACTCTCCTTGACTGTCAAGTTACATTGATGTCATTCAAACCATACTCATTATATTAACAATGGCTGGACTTATTCTGGACATACCTCATTGTATATACACACTGCTTTTTCAATTGGAGGGGGAAGATATGGGTGACATGCAGAGGGAACTGCTTGGACCTGCAAACTGATCTGTATAACAGGCAAAGGAGTGGGGGGATGATGTTGTCAGTGTGATATTGGAGCCTCATGGGAAAAGAAAGGTTTTACCTTTGCCCCATCCCATGTAGGAAGGTCTGATTTTATCATCAGTCCAGAAGCCAAGGGTATAGGAGTAAAATTAGAGTGATAGCTACTGAAGGAAAACAAACACAGGAGAAATCACTCTATTATTTGTGCTTTCTCTGAGCACTCCTTGAATCAGGCTTTACTAAACCAAAGTATATTAACAAGACTGTAACCAGAAAAACTAGCATCAACCCACAAGCTTTGCTGCTATTTCACTGAAACAAAAATGGATTCATTAAGCCATTAATACAAAGCAAGAAAAAAACTACTCAATCACAGCATTGCTATCAAAATTAGCATTGGAATAATAAATTGAAACAAGAAACTATTTCATACTAACTAATACAAATTAAGACCAGGCTGGCAAAAACAGAATAGCTTTTTCCATACAGCATATTTTACTGTTCCTAGAATTATCACTGTCACTTGACAACATTGGCAATAGCTGTGCCTTCCTCACTCACCATCATTAGCACCGTTGTTAACATCTTCATCAAGTTCATAGTCAGCAGTAGGGGCTTTTTGGTCCATATCTGCTAATATTCTATGTTAATGTTCTAGCTAATTCTGATCTACTCTCTGCCCATTAAAATCTCTACTTACAACTCCAAGCCCAAGGTCTAGATTCTTTTCCTCCTTCTAGGACTTCACTTTTGAATTCCTCATAGTAGTCATTGTCTGGCTATTAATAATTATTCATTTGTAATTATCTTTTTTGTTAGCCACTTTTCAAATGTGTATATTTTGTTGGTGCAAGTAGAATATAAGGGTCTTGAAGGCAGAAATGTGTTTTGTACATTGATGTATATATAATATGATTTAGATTCATCTCCTATACAGCATTTACTAAATATTCAACAAATATTTGTCAATAGATTGCAATTTTACAGGGAAATTGAAGAATTTGTTTAAAGCCACAATGTTTCTATAAGTGATGTTAATTTAGCCAGATAAGTTTGTACGTGGAAATTAAACCACATGCCAGGGCTACCACTGTGAACCTGAGAGATCAAGAAATTTGGAATTTGTATTAAGTAGAGAAGATATATCAGAAGAAAGAGGACTTGGCCTGGTTTTTAACATATTCTCTGTATATGACACGCAGGCTTGAAAAGTCTGTCAAGGGAGTGGAGGAAAATGCTGTGAGGAGGATGGAAACATGAAATCAGAGGGTCAGCCAGCAGCACAAAGGGTGAATGAGATTAGTGCGGGAAAGCAGACCAGGGGACGGCATGGAAAAGTAAGGTCAAGAGTTTGCATTTAGACTGGACAGATGACAACTGTCCCTAGAAGATTTTGAATAAATGATTTATGTCATCCATACAGCACATGCAAAGGACTGTTTCAGTGACAATAAGAAGTGAGCAAGAGATTGCCATAACTCACGGAATGAATAACCTACATGTACGCAGGGGCTTGAGAGAAGGGGAAAAATGAATGACATGCAGGGTGGACTGCTTGGACCTGCAACCGATCTGTATAACAGGCAAAGGAGTGGGCAATGACATTGTCAGTGATACCGGAGCCTGGGGTGGGGGAAGAAAAGATTTGCTTTTGCCCCATCCCAATTAGGACAGGTAAGCAGTGAAATTGTATAATCACAGTACATAATGAGAGTAGGATAGTGAGAAGTCATCTACTCCCTAGTTCCAGAGAGATCTTTCCATGGGCCTCCAGCTGATGGGAAAGCTTAAGGTTATATAGGTTTGGGGCTGGGGAGTTGAGTTATCTTTGGCCTTTTAACAGAGATATGAAGCAGAAAGCCACAGATTGGAAAAGAGGAGCACTGGGTGCTAGAGTCATCACATCTTTGATTGCAAGCCACTGACTTCTTTGAGCTCTTGAAAAACAAGAGGAACAAACCAAAAAACTTCTAAGCAAGCTTCATATTCTCTGTTCTATACTGAATTTCAGCTCACTATTGTTTGAGATTTGACGGCATGGTTTAGGTGGAAAATATAGCTTCTGTGGGTTCAGCCTAGACAGCTGCACAGAACTCCTAGAATCAGAGGCCATGTTAGCCAGTACCTGCATTTTGTGATATGTACTAATTTGCATCAAATTTTGTTCCAGGAATGTTTCTTTCAAGATTGCTTGTAGTTGACTTTGTTGCAGAGGAGCTATGTCAAATGTGATTGTGATGTAGGGAACTAGAAGACAGGCAGAGGAGTAAAGAGAGACCTTGGAAGGACAGCCACAATTTTAGTCTGCTTTGTATAAATGGGACTTCCAGGAGTGTGGGACAAAGGAGGTTGATCAACGAAACATCCGGAAATATGTTTACATCCTTACAAACGAGAGTACAGTGTCTGTGTTTGCAGACCCACACTGATGCAGTTTATTTTTCTTCAACTTAGAAATTTTAACTGTGTGAGTTTCAAAATAACACCCTTTGTTTGGGTTATTTGTTGTAAATGAAATGGCGCCTCACTAGAGCTTAGAATTTCCCAGGCACTTTTTGAATATATTGTGTATATCTAAGACATCAGTCGATATATGAATATATTTTGTTGATTGATGGTTCAAAATACTATTCATACTTGAATCTGATGAAGCTTCTACATCCAGCTACCCATGTACAGGAGAGAGGAAAATATTAAACTGTAGTAGGGGATGCAATCAGCTACATCTAGATTATGGAAAAATCTTTAGAGCATGTTACCTGATTTCTTAACAAATGCGTTATAAGAAAGACAAAAGAGAAATGAGGTGAAACTTACAGATCAAAAGACATTTCAAATACTTATAAATTAATTGAAATATGTAGACTTCATTTGCATCCTAATTCAAACATACAAATTTAAAAATTATGATATTTATGGGACAATTGTAAATGGAAACACTGGCTAGATAATTTGATAATTATTTTTAAAATATTGCCAATTTAAAAAGCTGTGATAATGATATTGTGATTTCTTAAAGATTCATTGTCTTTTAGAGAGACATGACTTATATACTGAAATATTTAAAGATAACAAGATATGATGTGTAATTTGCTTGAAAATAATATGGGAGGGAGTA